>UELV01079330.1:0-17513 GCA_900490015.1 Megastigmus stigmatizans | reverse complement strand
CATTATTTTAAACACATTACAATTGTATATGTGGTATTGTTTTTTTGAGAAAAAAGAAAGCATTCTTTTTGAATACTTCTTTTAAATATAAATTACGAAACAGAATGCTTTTTTAATACGTCTTTATTACTATAGAAGCAATTTAAATGCAGTAAAAATAAAATTATTTTCGTAAAAATTATTCTGAAAAAGAAAGCTTTTCTAATAATATTTAAATTTTATATTATAAGAGTTGTTTTCTGAGGAAATATAGCATTATTTTTGAATCCTTTTTTGTTGAGTTTTTCTTTAACATATAAATTACAAAAAAGGAATGCTTTATAAATAATTTTTGAATACTATAAAAGCAATTCTTATAATGTGGTAAAGATAAAATTGTTTTTCTATAAAAGAATACTTTTTGAGCGCTAATACTATATAAGTAATATTATTTTGAGGACATAACTATATAAGTAATATTATTAGGATTACTTATAGAATTCTTTCTTCTGAAAAGTGTGCTTATTGGGTAGGTATTTTACGAATTCTCAAGCTTGAGAATCCAATATGTGGAATGGCTTTTGTAAATGTTTTCACCACTCATATTACGACACTCAATTTTTTTAATTGGTAATACACTAATAAATTACCAACCAATGGACAAGTTATGAAACTTCTTTTCTTTTACACACGAAATTTAAAGAAGAATTTACAAGAGAGTATCAAGTTAGTATTAAGAGAAGTACAACTATTTTGGAAAAAAGCTAATATTCCGACTCAAAAATTTGATCGATGTTGTAATAAATTAAAGAAATTGCGTACAGAATATCGCAGTATACAAAAAAATTCTAGGGTGCTTTGTAATAAAAATCGAGAAGTCATGTTTATTAAAAAATTAGAAATGTTATTTGACATTGCTCATGGTAATGCTTTCGAAACAATTAATGAGACAGAAAAAACATTTTCGCTCGATCAACGAACTGAAAAACCAGAGGCTCACATAGGAGCAGTAATTTTAGAACAGATGTCATATCAATTACTAGGTATATTCAATAAATGTAAAAGTATAAATTGAAAAAGAATTCAATTAAATCAAACAATTTTCTGCTCGAATTTCAGAACAAGAAATTACTGATAATGAAAATCCTCCTCACGTATCTCTTCAGATTTGCGAAACTTATTCTAAAGCCAAATTTTGGAAATGTAGTAGCTGCAGCGGTATCGCAAAGAGAGTCCTGCTCTAAAAATATTTTAACGTCTCGAAGAAAAAGTAAATTATATATTTCTCTACAAATTTAATTTAATCTCTAATTACATATCATTTATTATCTTGAGCAACATAATTATATATAATATTATTATAACTTTTATTTATGTTGAATTTTTGATATAATAGCCTACGTATTTATAATTTATTTTTGTAACATAATATTTCGAAATTAAATTTTGTGACACGCCACTCGTCCGGGGTCCAAGGGTCAACCTGTAATCCCTACTAATACATATATAATTAGTCAAGTTCTGGTAGTTCTGAGCAATCGAAAGAGTAGGAAATTCTATGTTCAGATATGTATTGAGGTCTAAGGTCAACGTTAATTCAATACATTTGACCTCCATTTGACCCGCTGAGGTCACGATCACCTTAGACCTTAATACATATCTGAACGTAGAATTTCCCGCTCTGTCGATTGCTGATGTCAAAAAAGGGGTTCCCATTTAAAAAATAAAAGGTGACCTTAAAATGACCTTGAAGGTGAGGTCAAGGTCAAATCTAAGGTCACCATTGAATTCCCTGATAAAAATTACTTACGACCTGACTTTCTGTTTTTTATTTCAGTAACCATCCTCTAAAATTTTCTGGGTTTTCCATATTTATTCCTCATCCTGTATATTCAGTGAATCGCGAGACGCGAATTACCCGCCGCGCCCGCCCGCCAAGTGGCAGCTCGAGAGGAGCGCGGATCGGAGTTCCGTATCCAAGACTCGCGTTCGTCAAATATAGCAGTCGAGGTTGACCCAGAGCGCCCTCTTAGTAAGGCAGACCAAGGAGCGAATGCTCACCCAGATGACCATTCGGCACAGCGCCTGGTCTCGACCGCTGCGGAGTGACGCGCGTTTGTCTTCCGCTTGGCGTGCCCTCCGGCCAACCGGCGGGAAACACCTCGGCCAGGTCCTGGAAGGCGTATTTCCGAAGGTCCTAGAAGCACAGCTCCGTACCCGTGTCCAAGACGCACGTTCGTCAGGAACCACGGTCGAGGTTGACCCAGAGAGCCCTCTTAATAAAGCAGACCGGGGAGCCAATGCTCACTTAGATGATCGTTCGGCACGGCTCCCGGTGTCGACCACCACAGGTTCACGGCTCTAGCCTCCCTCCGTCCTAGCGACCCTCTAGTGAGATACTCTCTCAGCTAGGAGGTCCAGTCGGGTCGGAGCGTAAGAGACGATTGACTCAAAATACAGATCGCGCCTGCCTATATGTCCCTCGCGCAAGTAGTGGTGGCGCTGGTGCATGCGACGCGAGGTGGGACGTCCCCACTCTACCACCTGCTGCTGATTTCTACTGTGAAGGGAGGTGGTGGCGGAAAGAAGAACACTATAGTTTTAATATACTATGATCCTATATTGGTCTTATGGACCTGCGCTGGCTGCCGCTGGTGCAGGTCGGTGTGCGCTGGTGTTTGCGTCGGCGGGTTGCCGGCGAACGAGGAGTGATCTCCACTGCCACTTTTCGCCCGTCTATATACACTCGAGCCGAGCTGGCGCGCACCATTGAGCGAATTCATGAGCCGCCGAGTGCGGTTTTTTTTTTTAAAATAATTAGAAATAAATGAGGAAATTTTTTGATGAACTGTTAAATTTTTTCTTCATTGTTCTTTTAAATTCTGTTATGTGCAATTTTTTACGTGTAATAGAATTATATATGCCTATCCCGTTTGCATTCTAATACGTATCGATTATGGTTACGATAAAATTAGTGAACCATGATTATTTTTTATCTGTACTATTAAATTATACAAAATAAACGTGTATACCCTCGAAGAAAATTTATATATAAACTAATTTTACACCGGTGGGGTCAATGAGCGAGTACGAGTTTCAGCCACTTTTGAAAAAATGAAGTTATTGTATTTTTATCGTACTCACCACGATAAAAACAGCCCCGTTACAACTTGTGCCCTTACAGTGTTCGGTTACTTTAAAAAAAGTGATAAGTGACAGTGTGAGAAATCGGTGTTTGACCTGTGCAGCTAATGTGTATAGCATAACCAACACAGGTCAAAAAGATACAACGATTTCTGCTCCCGAACAGGTTGATTTCGGGAGCTTGAAATATTTGAAATAATATTTCAAGAATAAGCACTGGATAGATTAGGCGAGTTTAATGACTGAGAAGGCACGCGATGAGAAAAGCGCTCAAAGTCAGGGCGACTTTCTTTATGTACACCGGTGCTACAGAAGCCCGGAACGTGTAAGCGCTAATATACGTGAGTGCAAGAGAGAGCACGAGCCCTCGCAACTGGAGAGGCAATCAAGCCGCCAGCGTAGGCCAGAGAGAGCCGAGAGGGGCGCGCTCAGCTAGGCGAAAGCCAGCAGCGTGGAACCAACGCGAGCACGAGCGCATAGGCGTAACAGCCGAAAATTTGATTTTAGAATATTTTATGAAAATTGAATTGTTGGTGGCGCGTGCTCGTGGCTGTGCGTAGGAGTATGTGCTACGCGCAGCATAGCTAGTGGTGTGCGTGCGTTAATTGATTAAGTAATAGACAAATTATTGCTATAAACATTTTTTTGTTATAAATAATTGGACACGAGGTGCTTCAGTTGTCTGAGTGATTAGTGCAGCTGTGTGCAGGGTGGATTATACCGAGATAATCCATCGCATATCAGTAAAATCGGGAGGATAACTGTCGGTAAAAAAGTTGGAAAATTTTATTTTTTGTTTTCTTTTTCTACACGATTGTATTAAACAAAAGTTTGTTTAAGATTAATAGGAAGGGACGAGTGAAGCACATCACAGTATTTATTATTGTGATAATTGTAATTTATTGATTATTTATCGCGTTTGTTTTTTACGTTTTCAGGGAAAATTTTGCGCGGCGAATATTAAATTTAAGAAGTGCTTTCGGGAGAGAATTCGTGCCATACTGGGAGTTGGGTTTGTTAGTGTGGTATGGACTAGAGTTTTTTTAGTAGAGAAATTTTTTTTTTTACATAAAGGAAAAAAGAGAGATTCACTCAAAGGGCGAATAACTCCCGAGAGCACAAGGAAGCGATTTCGGCACACCACTAGCGGGAGTCGAACCTGTGACTACAGGTACCGAGAGTTTGTAAGCGGAGAGGTTCGAACAAGTGCAAGAAGAGAAGTTCGAACATAGGAAGAGTTCGAACTTGTGCACGCTAAAGTTCGAACCCGAAGAATAATTTACAAGTGTGCAGGCCAAATAAGCTTGTACACTTGGAAAATTAAAAGGAAGTGCACTAGCAAGGAAAGCTAGTGCATTGAGTGCCATTGATCTCGAACGAAAGAGGATTCGAACTTGGAGGGTCGAGATTCGAACCCCGCAAAATGTCGAATAACTGGTCGAGGAAGTCCGGAAAAGTGCATTAGTGATATTAACTAGTGCACTAAACTAGATTCGAACTCAGGAGAGAGTTTCGAACGCCGGATTTTAAGGAATTGAACGCGGGCTTCGGCGTAAAATTTTAAGAAATGGCAGAAGCAACGCTGAAAGCGATAGAAGGATGGTGCTACGGCATAGAGGAGGAAGATTTGGACGAGGCGCAGTCAGCACTGCAATTGAGCCATCGAGGCTGGCAGTTCGACAAGAAGCATCATCTGCAAAAATGGCTGTTGGGAGAACACTCGGCAGCCGATTTCGAACCGACGTATGAGACGGACGAAATAAATATTTGGAAGAAAAGGCATTTGAAGTATCCGGATCAACGCTATATGACGGAAATGTGAGTCATGATAGCACGCATCCAGTGCAAATGCTGGCAATGGACCCGGTAATAAAGAAAAAATGACGTGCAGAGAGACGTGCAGCTGTACCAGTTGGATAAAATCCGGCAAGAGGATATGAGGAAGGTAGCAGCTCGCGCAGCAACAATCGGAGCTCCAGGAAGAGAGCTCCAGGGATGACGATCAGAGCGGTAGTGAGCATAGAGAAGAGCCACCACAGCATAACTTGGCCAATGAAGGGACGGAAGCTGTAGAGAAGAACGGGAAACGCATAGAGGAAGACCCGTTATTAGCCCCAGCAGGCTAAGAATCAGTGAATATCGCGGGGATATTCACTGAAATAAAGCAGCAGCTCGTACTGCTGAATAAACGGGTAGGAGAAGTGTCGCAGCGCTGCATAGTAGTTGAGGGAGAGATGAAAGCCCTGTCTGCAGTGGTGCACAGCAGCAGCTGGAGTCAGCTGAGGCCAACGGTGACGGAGTTTACCCTCCAGCAAGTTGCGAAACGCAGTGAAGTGGCTTCCAGTACACGGCAGGAGAGTAGAGCGCCGTTGAGGTCAAGCATGACTGGTTCTGGCCTGTAACAGGAGATGCAGGCCGAAAATACTATACCAAAGAGACAGCACGTAAATTTCAAGGACACGTTCACGTATTATCCTGGAAATAGCAGTCTGAGAGAGGATGCGGGTGTGCAGGGGCACATTCCGAATGTTTCAGGTGCTAGGGTTGTAGGCACAGCCTGGGAGAGGGGGAATCTCTCGGATAGCAACGGACCAGAGAGTTTTAGTACTGAAACAGTAGATCTGAGCGGGCAGGAGTCGCTCAGATCCAATGACAGAATGATGACGGGAAACGAATCCCAGATGCAGCGTATGCCGCGAGACGTAGGCCAGATCGTACGCAAGTGGCAAGTGCGATTTGCTGGCGAGGAAGACCAGAGTATTGACGTTTTCCTGACAAGAGTGAAATAATGTCGAACTCTGGCAAATCTGACAGAGGAGGAATTATTATTCTCTCTGTCAGAATTACTGACGGGAGTTGCGGCCATTTAGTATAGGAATGGTCGCGTTAAATGGAGAACTTGGCCTGAGTTTTGCGCAGCCGCCAGACGATGGTATGGTGTTAACAAAAGGTTTCAGCAACGATTAGTTGCTGAAGCAAATGCGAGAACTCAGGGCCCAGATGAACCTGTACGATATTTTATAACATGTTTGTAGGCAATCATTTTGAAGCAGGTCTCTGTGCCACCAATAGAGGCACAGTTGGATCTGATGCATCGGATCATGCTGTCTAAGCTGCAATGCATGGTGTGCCGAGCTGAGGCGCGAGATGTGGAGTCCCCCATGGAGCTAGCTCGTGATATTGAGCTCACCACTGCAGCAGGCGAAGCATTTAAGCCTCTACCGTCACCACAGCCTACAGTTATGCCGAAGATGGCGTATAGGAGGCCCGTGAAACAGCAGAAGGCGAAACCACCGGTTGCAGCGGTGGAAACGAAGTTGGCAGCTGTGAGCCAATCGCCGCAGGAAGTAACGGCATTGGCTCAGGTCTTGAAAAAAATGAAGATCGTAGCCGAGAAGTTGAATGATCGATCTCGGAGTCATTCACCCAGGGGTCCCAAGAAGAAGCCATGGGGTCGCCCCAGCTCTCCAGTGGCTAAAAACACTAACGGAGAGCGAGGGAAGGGGGCTGGTGCAATTAGCCCCAAACGGTCAAGAGAGCCTTTGAAGTGCTTTACTTGTGATAAGCCGGGGCATTAGAGGTCACTGCGGCTCCTATCATCTAGCCGAAGACCTCGGAGCAGGCCGAAATAGCTGACGAGAGTTGCTCAGAGGTTATGAGAACCTCTGAGCAGCATGAGAAATCGATAACAGAATGCTCGAATCCAGACGAAAATGAAGATCGTTGGTGGCTCCAAGTCAATATTGGTGGCTTTAGCATTCGAGCATTGTACAATCCAGGAGCTGCGCGCACGGTAATGGGATCTGTGGGATTACAGATTATCAGTCCGTGGGTAGAAGTGATACCCATTCGCAAAGCCAATGCGAGGACAGTCTTGACGGAACTCAGAGAGCATGTATTTATGAGATACGGACGGAGGATATGGACGGAAAGTTGATTAGACCCGTCCATATGGAGCAGCTTAAAGCATATGTTGCGGAAGAGATGCCAGAAGATTTGGTCGAAGAGAGCGACATCGAGCATCAACCTCCAATGGATGCGAGCGTTGATGTGGCGTTGAGCGACCCACCACGAGCGAGCGTAGCGCGCACGCAGGATAGCATCACTCTACCGAGAGATGTAGTGGCTCCCTGCGTGCTTAAAATTTCCCCGGGAGTTGGTCCCGATGCTAAGGGAGGGGGCTAGGCAGGAGCTCCGCCGCCCTTATTCGACCGCTACACCACCTGACAATGAGACTGCAAAAGAGAGCGCCGTCGCTCTACCAGAGCGTACGGCGCCATTATCGGAGGAGCAAAGAGAAGAGGGCACCGACGCCCATCAAGAGGGTGCGGTACCACCAATGAAAGAAGCTCTTGCAGAGGGGGAGGGCTCCTGGGCAGCTAAAGAATTACACGCCGGCGACGCAACACGTGAGAGCCCGGGGCTGATGAAAATTGAGCCAGAGTTGGCAGAGCACGACGAGGCCCGTCAAGGGGGCCCGTCAATGAGAGAGCTTCAGGCAAGAAGAGTGGAGCGTCTGCTGGAAGCCGCTAGAGGAGCCTCATGTGCGAGCGCCCGATTGAAGGAGGAGGTGGATTTCATTTTCCTCTACAAAGTCCAAGTAGTATCCTTACATGTTCCTGTTGTCGATCGTCAAGCGTGAAGTATCGAGCTGTCATCATCCTGGTATCCAGCGTCTGGGAGAGGGGTGTGTCGAATTCGCGTGCAAATTTCATATTTGCTCGGTAATTCGATGACACGCTCTATCCGACGGCGCGCAGGCTGAAGGAAACGTGAGCGGGATAGAGAGCGTGGCGCGTGTGAGAGAGAGAGAGAGAGAGAGAGAGAGAGAGAGAGGTCACAAGCACACCAAAGAGTAAGTACTCGTAGTACTGTGTAAAACGGCTTGCAAGCCTTCTCGGTTCGCGGTTACTATTGTATTTATATGTACTCTTTGATTGTTTTAATAGAGAATATACGCAATATTACTAGCTTCACGTCGTTATCATTTATGCGAGATAAACTGAATTCTTTTCCCCTTAATTTCCCGCGATTACCGTCGCCTCCGCGGGCACAGTATTGCACGGTGCTCGCAAGCAATATTTCTGAACAACGAAAAACGAGACTCTCCAAGAGAGTCTCGTGTTTGTGAACGAGAGCTTTGGAGTCTGCACAGCGTCAAATCATCGTTCGACTTTGACGCTGCAACGTGTATGTAGGTAGGAGTGAGAACGCAAGTACGTTCTCACCGCGATGAAAACAGCCCCGTTACAGCATTAAAATCTAGCTTGCACTTACGGCAGGTGCTGATTGTACAGTCCATTGCGTGGCTGTACAGTCTACCTAATGCTGTAAGAATTAAAATAAAATCATTATAATAATCATACAATCCGTGGCGATTGCACAGTCCAGTGCGTGGCTGTGCAGTCCACCTAGAGATTAGGATTATAATTAAAAATAAAATCAAATTGAAAGAAAAATAAAATAAGACTCTTAGCGATTATTCAGTCCATTGCGTGGCTGCATAATTTACAGATGCGAGTCAATAAAGATAAATAAAATTTAATTCCTTTCCTTGTCCGGTGATTATGCAGTCCATTGCGTGGCTGCATAGTCTGCCAAGTAGCCCTATCCTACCCATAATTAATAAAAGAGACAGTGTCTAGCAATCGTCCAATACGAGTCGATTGCGAACCCACGCTCGAATTAAAGATTAAAAACAATAAGTGTTTAGCGATTGTCCATTTTTCGGCAATCGTGAACGCATGATATAAAATTGTGAAGAAAGCACTCACTAGCTCTGACCGCATTATGCAGTACATTGCGGACGCATAATCGCCACCCAGAATGATGAGAGTCTAAACTGAACGGCGAATGACGCGAAAAATAAAAATATATGCGCGATTGTTCAAGCGATATTTCGAGCTCGAACTCTTTAAAAATATTATGTTAGACGCGCATCGCGAACAAAGTCGCTAAGCGCAACTAGCGTGCCCGTCACAATCTATAAAATAAGACCAGAAATGGGATGTGTGCCTTGAATAGAGAAAAAGTTGTAAGCGCTTAAAATTTGATTGTTGATAAGAAACTCAAGTAAAAAAAATCACTATTTCAACCGGCACATTTATTGGTTAACAGTTACCCGATTCTGAATAATGGTGAACCTTAATTGATATAAGTAATGTGCTGTCAATTTATTCACAGTATCGACGCATATGTAAGGAGATGTTTAGTTCTTAATAGAATCGTTCAGTTTTTGTGTACAAATTATTCAATTTTTGTTAATATTTTTCATTATTAATAAAATGTTTATAATAAGAATAAATCTTTTTTGTATATAATGCACAGTATTATTTTTTAAATTATGACTTAAAATATTATTATATTAGTTTATATTATATTTATCAACCTTTATGTAAATAGAGCGTTTTATTAAATTGAACTACATTTTTTGTTAGTTTAAAATGATTTTGCATTGTATACTTTCAAAAACTATTGCATTCATCACTTTTTCCACCCTCGCATTTTAGCAAGCTTTGAAAAATATGAGTCAACATATTTTTTTCGTATATAATAAAACTAAAAATAACAGATTATATTAATTACGAGAATGTGCTGCCAGATTTTTTTAAATGTTTATCCATACTTTGAAATTGAAAATTTCTGGAGATATGCCCATATTGATGTACTACGTTCGATTGAGCTCCTATTACAAAAGTTAGGATGGTTTAATTTTATTTCATAGTGACTGTTGTGTATTGTATATAAAACTTTCAAATATTTATAGATACATAATGAATTATTTTAAACGAATTCAATCTTTACTTGGTACTTGAGAATGGTTTTGACTTTTAAATGATTTTGTATCAATAAATATTTAATTTTCATGGTAAACACATAACACATAAGAACTGCCACTTCGAAATTAAAATAAAAACCAATCTAAATATTGTAAAAGGTGAATGATTGGAGAAAATATATTGCATCATAATATCACCAATGTATTAAGTATAAGTGAACATTTCTTATGTAATACCAAATACAATTCTGCACTTGCAAATTAAAATATCTATAAAAGTAAATTAAAATCATATTGTTAATAAGGTTGAAAAAGCTTCTATTGCTCGTACAGGAGATACTTATAAGTATAGAAATGACAGTTTCTCGCTCCTCTTCAGGGCTATACAGTACTATAAATTATACACTTCACATCTCATTTAACCAACAATTTCAATTATACTCTAAATAATCTTCGCTTACCAAGCTTTTATAGTATATACTTTTAGTTTAATTTGTTATAGTAGTGTTATGTCTATCATTTATTATCTAAAATAATAACAATTATTAACAAAAGATATTATTTAAACTTGTCACATTGAAAATTATTTCACTCACAGTACTTTTCTTTTTCGAGTGGATTTTAAAAGAGGACGAAATTTTACGTATGGATATGTACCCGTATCATGGGTTAAAATGATCTCCAAAGGTCATACAGAGGTCAAATAACATTTTGTTTTCAAAATGACTGACAAATCGCGTTTTATGCGGAATATAACCACTTTAATAGTTGTTGGGGCCAGACAGGCACAACGATATTGACCTTGACCCTGACTTTGAAGGTCAATTTGAAGTTCATTTGAAGGTCAAGTCTGTGTTCTTAATGGGAACCCTTATTTTTTATTACGAATTTAGGAGTAGCTCAAAATTTTACGTACGCAAATGTACCTACGACATAGATTAAAATGACCTACAGTGATCATTAACGGGTCAAATATCTATTTAGTTAGATATAGCCAATGAATGATCATTATTAAGGATTTTGGTCGAAACAGTTCAATACAAAAGTTGTTCAGTTTTGTAGAACGAATTTTATGGTGTCCTTGAATTTGCTACTTTTTAAGAGTGCGGTATCAGAATCATTTTCAAGGATTAAAAATTCTGTTCCCTTTTTTGCTTTAGAAAATGTAGTTATTGTCCTTAAATAGTGAAATACATAGCGCTAATCGTTCAATAATATACTTATTCAGTTCTTGTATCACATTTGAAGGTTTCTAATTCATTCAACCATTTTCATCCGTTCAATATCACCAATAAGGTAAGAGTAGAGTTTCTCTTACTTCGCAATACAGATTATTGCCCATTCTCAATAGTAGAACTTTTAATTGTAGTAAAAAGTGCATCTTACCGAACGAGAAAGAATATCCTTGTTGATGATGTGAGGGTAGGGTGATCAACAGAGAGATTACAAACCGGTACAGCATTTATTCAATGAAACATTCAGAGTTGATGGAAACTACCCTATTTCAAAAAGTACTGTAAATTGCACAATCAGACGTTTTGAAGAGACTGATGGTGTTAAAAATCGTCCTAAATCAGGCAGACTGAAATCATCAACTGATGATGAAAAAAGCTTAGAAGTTTTACAGTTTTTCATCGATGATTCTCATTGTAGTATTAGACGTTCTTCACAACAGCATGAAATTGGAGTTGTATCTGCACTTAAAATTTTGAAGCGTAATAAATGGGGTCTATTCAAAATTAAATAAGTTCAGGAATTATTTGGAGATTATTTTGATAAAATGTTAGGGTTCTGCGATCTAATAATGCAAATAATAACTGATGATCCTTTGATCTTCAACAACATTGTTTTTTATGGTGAAGTGTCGTTTCAGTTGAGCAGAACTGTGAACAGACATAATTGTTGATACTGGAGTAATGTCAATCCTCATTAGACTAAAAAAGTGCGTGATCTTTTGAATTTTTTTTTTACAAAACTTCATATTTGAAGTACGAAATAGTTTTGCCCGATGGTTGCAACACCAATAGAACGTAGAATTAATATCTACCCTTTAAAACCTCGTTGGAATTTGTCAATTTCATTCATTAGAAGCCAAGTATTGCACTTCAAATGTTGGAAATTGTACTAAACTCAGTAATTCAGAATGATGCAATATACGAAAATTTTAGCCATGATCCGCACTAATTTCATTAGAAAGGTGGTTTTTCAAGCTTTAATTTCATTTTTCCGATTATACACGATTTGTCAAAGCCAAGATATCTATGCTTGAAAATTCGATAATCTTAAGCTACCAACCTATAAATTCTTATATCGTAGGAATCTATAAAAATCTCGAAACATGAGTATCTTTCTTAAACTGTGACATCTCGGCTTCAAAAAATCTCTGAGATCCAACTAAACAACTAAATGAAAGCCTAAGAGATAACCTTTATAGTGTCAGTAGTTATGTGTATGCTACCGGAAAATGATTAGTTATAGCTTTTCTCCCACTACTTCTTCAAGATGGTGAAAGAATTAAGCTTGTTATATCCTGACACATGTGATGTAAAAACATAGTAGTATATTGACGGTAGCACGACGAGTCTATACTTTGTAGCTGGTGTGTGTTCCACTGAAAACTCTTACAGTTTTTTCGAAGATGATTCAACTGATATTTGGATATCGGTAGCAGACCGTAGCTATCAAAGTAGTTTTCAACTCTATTGCTGTCGATGTAGGTGGCTATCCAATGTGTTCCCATCCTCGTATAATCATCTGTGTACAATATTTTTTTGTACAATACCACCGCTGGTGTTGTTAATACATTCGGTTTGCGATCAGCCGCGTAAATCCGATCGTTTTTGCACTCAACTAGTCTAGAGTTTGCATTAGCTCTAAGATATTCATGAAGGCCCTCGGAGCTTGCAGTTTCGCACTCTGTCCCGCTGAGCTGCTTGTAGCTCGGATCGTCTTCACTATTTGTATCTACTTCGTCTCTACCTTCAGCAAAAGGGCTGCTACTGCTGCGAATCTTACGGAAGAGTTGTTTCTGTTGTATACAAGTTTTTGAAGCACATTGTAAAATATATCTCGTCTTTTTCCAGGCAGAGATTGTATATTTTCTTCGGGTAGAAGTGAATAAAGTCACTTTCATATTAGATATGCGCATGACATGCACAGTACTCTTTTATATCTCATTTTTCTTGGCAACTGTGATATAAAACATAGATTATTACAAGTAAATTGTCTTTGTAAGTCGATAGAACTGGTAACAGTATATTTCTCAATATTTAACACAGTATGTGCCACCATTGATGAAACTTATCGGGCTTTTTCATCATCTTTCTTGCAATATTGTAGATAAGATATCGTAACTTTTTAGAGTAATATAGCCGTCGAATGAATGAATTCCAAGTAGACGTGTGGAAACGTAATCGTTGGTACTTTTGATATTGCTTCGTAATTTGTCGAATTCGCGCGGAGGATTAATTATCCAATGGGCGATACTCTGCTCTTGTAGTGAAACAACCGACACTTCCTAGGGTAAAAATTAAAAAGTATATTATTTTTCTTTCTGAGGCTCTGAATTTCTCGCGTAATTGTACACCTTCCGAGAAATTAGGCTTTTTTACCGGACGCAATATGAGGTAGAATTTTCCAGTGTCACAGTAAAAGTCTAGCTTTTCGGGTGTATGTCTTTGGCACGCTTTTCTCAGAATATCCTCTTCCGTGAGTGGAGATAATGCAGCATCGATCTCATTTAACTCGTGATTTGCATCTCGTTCAGTGTCACGTTCATTTTCTTTAAAAAACAAATATCTACGCAAAACTTGTAGATAGATCAAACATTTTTCTCGTTCGTTTGATGATTCATTCGCTTATAATATATCATGCATTTCAGCATCCAGCCTAAATAAATTATTGACGCAGGTTTAAATCGAGTGTTTAGTTGCATTGTTGTAGCTGTTGGAGTTCTTCAGGGATGTCGATAGCTGAGATGATAATGATGGTAGTGGTGGTGGTGCCACTTCTGCGTTGGTCAGGGTGCAGTTCAACGTTTCTTAGGGTACTAGGATCATTTTCCGAAAATACTCCATACCCGACTACTGCCACTACTAGTGCTAGCAAATGTGGTAAGAATCGACCTCCGTTTTGAAATAAAATACGTTTTCTCTTTCTCGAGCCTACTCTACCCCCGCGAGCAGTACAGCTAGATTTTTTAGCCAATTTACGCAGTACGTGTCTGTGTCTATTAAGACGGTTTTTATGTGAGTCTTACATATACATCTCGAGGTATGCTTGTCGATCACGCACAGTAGAGCGCTGTTCAGCGTTACCGTGATAGAGGGCTAGTAAAAGTTGACGTTTTTCTTTGTAAACTGCTTACTGGGTATAGCGGACCAACTGTGATTACATTGTGAACGTTCAACTGACTACCTCGAGATAACGGTCTTGTTTTTCTATAAAAATATATATACTATACTACACATATACTTTGGTACACAGACGTAGTGTGAGTCATCGTCGGGAAATATACAACTGCATACGCGAAATTCGTCGAGAACTCCCCGAAAGATCGAGGAACAGATAAAAATGGGGATTTCTCGACGAATCGAAATAAGCTTCTTGTAGAAATGTGGGATCCTCAGTATAGACTTGTCGAGCGAGATGCTGCATTTGTGCGCAATTTCTTGGATTCTTAAATATCACCATGTATTATACTTTGTATTCAGACTTTTGTACCACTGTGATTTACCATTGTGAAATATATTCTGCATAATTTAACACTGATATTTTTGTGATAACTACCTTTGGTAAATAAACCGACAATTAAGTCACACGATGTTTCGCCCATGAGATCGTCACGTATGAGAAGTCTTTTTTTTCTCATTGTCGTTCGAGGAGTCGGTCGGTTGCGGTAAGTCCTAGCGGAATTGTATTCTAGAACCGCCCGCGAGTTGTGTACAATATGCTTCCTGCCATTTGGCGTAGTAGAACACTATGCGATCAAAGTCCACGTCGCACATGTCACGTAAGTGTGCTCGAAACGTCTTTACGAATATTGTTTTTCCGCACTCCGTAGGTCCACACAAGCAACAGGTAAATGACAGATGCATAGCGCATTGACAATATTTTATAATACCAAATAATTTAAAGTAGAAATTAATTTAGGACCCGGGTGGCGGGGTGATACACGCGCTTCAATCAGCTGATTCCCATGCGCGTGGGAACGGTGCGTAAACTTATTTATCGTGATGATTAACTCATTAAACGCGGAAAGATAAGCTGATTCCAGTGATGGCGGCAATCAGATCAGCTTTATTAGTTGCCGCCACCACTACCACTAACACGACAACTTTATTAAATTTATTTCACGTATTAAACTTTTATTACTGACCGCAATTTTCTTCGTGCTCCCATATCAGATATCTTATAGTACGTAGAGGTATTGTATACTATAAAAATTACCTTTAAAAAGGTAAAACTTGTGGAAAGTATGATGTTTTTTCCGCAGCAAAAAATAAAATCTCTTTAGGTACTGTATCTATGTAATCATTTTTGATAATGTAAAAAGTAAAATATATTTTGTGCTGCATAACGTCGAATTCATATTTCTAACTAAATAATCACTTCTTTATTACATTTTTTGTATTATCTAAATCTGACCTTAAGAAAGTTATAAAATAAATAGAATTTGCTGTCAAAGCTTCTATTTGAAGTAATGCAAAAGTGACGCCAAGTATATTCATAGTCATTTTAAGATAAATAATATTGTATAAAATTGAAAAGGTACGCAGCGCACGACTAAGTCTCCAGCATCGGTGACACTATACATCTAGATATCAAGGAATTCCTATTTCCACACGTAGATACGAAAAGCTGCGGACCGCATTACTTAGACTCCATAATCGGCGACGTTCCATACCTAGACATGGAATACGGTCAAATTTTACACGTAGCCACGCAAAGGAACGAAGCACACTAGTCAAACTCCATTATCGGCGACCTTATACTCCTTGACATCAAGTATGTCTGATTTCCACACCTAGTCACGAAATGCTATAGAGCGCACTACTTAGACTCCATCATCGGCAACCCTATGCACCTAGACGTCGAATACGGTCAAATTTTACACGTAGACACTCAAAGGTACGAAGCGCACTAGTTAGACTTCATCATCGGCGATCCTATACACCTAGACATCCCGTACAACCGATTATTCACCTAGACACGGAAACCGACGGAGCACACTACTTAGACTCCATCATCGGCGACCCTATACACCTAGTAATCGAGTAATTCCGATTTCCACATCTACACACGAAAAGGTACGCAGCGCACGACTAAGTCTCCAGAATCGATGACAATATACACTTAGACATCGAGGAATTCCGATTTCCACACCTAGAAACGAAAAGCTATAGAGCGCACTACTTAGACTCCATCATCGGAACCTTATACCCCTAGACATCGAATACGTCCATTTTCAACACCTAGACACGAAAAGCTACGGAGCGCATTACGTAGACTCCATCATCGGCGACCCCATACACCTAGACATTGAGTACGACCAATTTCCACACCTAGACACGAAAAGTTACGGAGCGCATTACTTAGACTCCATAATCGCCAACCTTATACACCTAGACATCGAATACAGTCAAATTTTACAGGTAGCACGCAAAGGTACGAAGCGCACTAGAAAGACTCCATCATCGGCGACCCTACACACCTGCACATCGAGTACGTCCGATTTCCACACCTAGACACGAAAAGCTACGGTGTGCACTACTTACAAGGAAGGGTATCGAAGTATGCGCCTCCGATTTAAATGAAACTTTGCTATGTGGTAGAGCACAAAAAATATTATATGTGGAACACGTATTTTTTTTCTGCGGATAAGCATTTTAAAGGGATGAAAAGCACCCCTAAATTTCACCCACAAAATCAGTTTTTTTTCATATATCTCAGAAAAAAGTAAAGTTAGCAGAATGAAACCGACGCTAAAAATTAGAGAATAAAAGAGGCTACAAAACTACACCACTATAACATTGAAGGGTAGCAACCCCTATTTTTTGTAAAGAAAAATTAGATTTTTTTAATCAATTGTCGGCTATAAATATTACAATAAATTTTGTATTGCCTTAAAATTGATACCACTTAGAAGAGTATTAAAAAATAAACCCAACCTATTACGTGGTATTAACTAAAAATTTTTTGGGGGGTAATTCCCCCAATTAAATTTTGTTCATTATTTCCGAAACAAGCAAAGGTATCTTGATAGAACCAATGCTAAACATATTAGAATGCAAGGGGCTACAAAATGTCACCACTTTCAGTTTTAAGTGTAGCAATCCCTATATTTTTAATAAAAAATCATGTTTCTTTAATCAATTTTCGGCTAAAAAATTTCAATAAATTATTTACTGCCTTAAAATTGATTACCATTGAAGGAATATTAGAAAATAAAGTCAAGCTCTCTTGTTGTTTTGGCCAAATTTTTCTTTCTTGGAGTAGTTACTCCCAATTATATTTTGCTCATTATTTTCGAAGCAAATAAGGGTATCTTTATAGAACTAGTACTAAAAATTTTATGGTGCAATGGGCTACAAAACTGCATTTCTTTCAGTTT
>UELV01079328.1:9460-51298 GCA_900490015.1 Megastigmus stigmatizans | reverse complement strand
CAAAGAAAATATTTCAAGTCATAGAATGGCGATATTCCTGTCAAATTAAAATTTTCGATTGTTGGTTCAACATGTAATCATATGTAAATTAAATAAAAAATATTTTTATTTCGACATGTACAATTTAGTTTACTTAAAAAAAAAACGAGAGTTGTCTGAACATAGTCGCAGTTATTTCAAAGGCCACACTGTTGAATTGAACGCAAATCGAGTTTGATGCATTTTAACCACGAACTCGTTGTAAAATCAACTATTCATTCATTGACTTGACTATACGTTGTTGAATCAACTAACAAAAAGTTGACTTGACTATAATTTTGTTAAAATAATGGCATGTTTGTTAAGTTAACAATGCTATTGTTGATACAATTGAATTTTTTTCTCTGTGTAGACAATGAGATTCTCGTATCGATAATACGATATTATTGAAAACAAAAGCAACGTCAGAATCAAATGGAAGAAGAAAGTGAGAGACAGAGTGAGAGGGAGAGTAGAAAATTTGAAATTTAAATGAGGACGAGAAAAAAAAGCTTTTCGCCGGTCGTTGGCAAGACTTTCGCCTCCTCCGGTTCTTGCAGACAAGACAGCAGCAGCAGCAGCAGCAGCAGCAGCAGCAGCAGTGGCATAGAGCGGCGCGAGGTTGGTTAACGCGCGCACGGCTTCGGAATTTGTTAAACAAGACGGATGTCACTTTAGTTTGATGAAGAAAGTTCCCCGGGCGCGCGATATCACTATCAAACGCGAAATACTTGGCGCATGACAATGAGATCACGCCCTCTTAATACTGACATGTGCATATAGGCAAATTTCATCTTAGGCGAATTTCACGTATTTTATGATTACGTGAGTTGACTGCTCGAGCGGCTTCTAAAACCTTCAATCACCACCCGTCTGAGATCATAATTTAACTAAGCGTTTTTCCTTGCTCAACCTCGTACGTGAACGAAATATTGCGATATTAGTTTGGAACTTTTCTGTCCACGAGTGTCTATAAATTCGCGGTGAGCCCCGCAGTCGTGAAACTTTTTTGTCTCTGCTAAAAACGCGTATCACGGAGTTATTTTGATCTTGATACCCAAAAGAAAATGTTGTGAGAGATTCGACCTGTACATCTACATACAATTGTCTGATGAATCCTGTACATTACTACTTGTAAAGCGCTTAAATTCGAAACTTTTTCTAACGAGCAGCTTAGTTTTTCTCCATGTGTCAATTTTCATTTTTTTTGTCACTCTGTTGTCGCTTACACAGAAGCGTGTAATTTTCCTCCATTTTTATCGCCAGCACCAAACGTCGCATTCAGATCTATGACCAGAAGATCTAACATCCTTGCTATAGGACTTTCTCAAAAGTCTTAAGAATCCATTTTTTAAGAAACACACGGCAGCTTTCCGATGGCATAAACTATCATTACGCTTATTTTTTTCAAAAACTTCTCCCCAAGCACCGCTCGTTTTTCTACGCTATCGCTAAGAATTTTTCCAATAATCCGTGGAAATTCCCTGCACATTCTTACAGACAACTCGGATTCTCGGAAGCAAAGTTCTTTTCCTTCTCAAAAAGGATTGTAAGTGAAGTTCATTATAAATCCACAAGTAAGAAAGACGGGGGAAAAAGTCGAAGCGAAGGGAAAGGAAGATATAGCGTTAGCCATAGGAGTAAAATCTTAGTTTTAAGTAGTAAGTATATGTGCTTCTCTTTTCGCAGAAAAGGGGAGAGAGAGAGAATCCGAAACGGGGGTAGAGAGAGTGGAAAATGGCGAAAACTTAGAATTTCCTTCTAACGGCCACTCAACGCGTCTGAACTTTTCATTGAACTTTTATCGGCGCGAGAGAGAGACAGAGTAGGTTCGATTACAGTAGAACTTTTAAGAACCACTTCGGTTCCAATCGCTGCTTCGTACACATCGTAGTCCTCGTCGAATCGCAGGGGGATGAAAATCCTCAAACGGATACAGCTAATTTTACCGCTCTCTCTCTCTCTCTATCTCTTGCCATCCTCTATCAATCTGCAAACTTTTTACTCGGCTTTCATTTTCCCTGTCTATAGCCTGTCAACTTTGCCGAGCTGTGCAGCGCGTGCGGGGACCCGAGACTCAAGGAAGAGCCTGACGTTTGTACTGAGACAAGCTCTTCGTTAAAGAACTAGATACGAAGTACAAAATGAAGTAATGATTGCTATTGCTTGATATTGCGTGTATCTCTTCCCTCTTTCGTTCTCTACTCTTCTTCTTTATTGCTTTTATTGGTTACGCGAGAATCGCACGCTATGGCGATCGAAAAAGTCACCGCAAACTGGATTTATTGTGTGCACATGACTATACTGCGCACACCTGTCCACCTCACCTTTACTTTCCTTCTCGACTTTGCTCCAATTTTTGAATAGGCACAATTTGTTCAAGAAAAGTTTCTTCTCTCTGGTTATGACTGAACTAAATCTCGAAATGATGCCGTGTATTGCTAACATTTGCTATCGTATGCTTGATTCAAATAAACACTGCATACTCGCAGATCTAAATAGTAGTCTTTAATCGAAAAATAGTTTCGTACGAAAAAGCATTAATTGAATCGAAAAGTTGAGTCTAAAGAAACGGAAAAGCTAGACTTTTTAGGGCGATCGAGTCAGAGGCCGTTGTTGTCCGCCGTCGGCATTGAAAATCCAGTTATAATCCTTTCAGAGTGCCAGACATCGAAATGCCATTTAATTATCCAAAAAGCAGCAGCATGCCGGGGAAGAGGAACGTAATCTCTCCCCAGGAACCCTAGAAAAAGAGGAGGAGCAGCAGCAGCGTAAAAAGAAAAGCAGCGCGTAAGCCTTCGACCATTAAAGTCTGCGTCGCACTATTTTCTACCTCTCTCACTTTCTTTCCTAATGCCAGAGAGTGTAGCGATATACGTTCCTTGTTTTAAACAATCAGGTGATAAGTCAGGTGAAAAATCAGCTGATGTCTTTATTTAATGCACTTTTTGCTGCACATCTCGTCGCGTGTAGTTGTTGTCAGAAAAGGAGAAGAGAATCTGAAAATTAAAGTAGAGGAGAAGGACAACCGTCGGGTGTATAACATAATCGAATTTGGGAAAGATTCAGTGGCCATCGGGCTTTATATGCATATATACAAATATGTACACACATTTTTATACGCGACATTTTATAGAGAGAAAGTGTCGCAGGTTTGCCTTCACCGCGAGGCTGCAGGGAGACAGCGCATATATGCGAGGGGTAATGTGGAGATATATAAAATAGTCGGCGAGAACGAGAGGGAGAGAGGGTAGAACGAGATGAGCGAGGTAGAGCGAGAGAGAGAGAGAGATAGAGAGGGAGAGAGGATGCGTTGGTTCCGGTATCGACCTACAGGGCGTGTCTCCCTCGCCGGGGAATAGACCGCGCGCTTCGCAGCATACTTTTTAACCCTATCTTTATTTCTCTCTACTTCCCCTTCCAACCTTTATCTCACTCTTTCTGTCTACGTTACTTTGTTTTTGTTTACCCTTCGATTTTTTTTTCTTCAAGTTTTCGTTTCGCGCTCGTTGGTGGGAGATGAGGGAAAGGATCGGATTTTATTTGACTACGCGTCAGATCCCTGTGTGAGAGCTTTTATCGATCGTATCATTTTTCTTTTTTTTTTGGAGAAGGGAAAAGGATATGATACAACTTATGCTGTCGATTGTTGATATAATTGTTAGTAGTTCTTTTTATTTTGAACGGATGGAATGAATACTGTATCATCAATGTATTTGATTATCCAAGCAATAATAACAATATATTTGTGTTTTTGACCTCTTAGCCTTATTAAAAGCCCAGAAAATTGTTTTTCATATTCTACATTTTAATAGTCATATACTAAGTAAGTACCTATAATTCAAGAAAAAGCTCATCACACTTTACGATGAAACCGTTAAAGTAAAAAATGCAAAGGAGCCTTTAAAAGTTAATCAGCTAAATCATCCCTTTTGCACCTTTATTTATTTTACTAAATTAGATCTGTAGGGATCCACAACATATAAGTTAAATTATCGCGGGTTATGTTGATCTCGCTCTCCTTTGACTTTGTCAGCAGGATATTGCATGACGTTTTTTTCTACCCCGGGAAAGTGGATAGTTTTCCTTGTCCACTACCAATCCTCTATCTTGATGTCTTATTGCTCTTATATCCTTTGTGCAAACGGGATCTTTACAACACAATTCATCTCGATCTTTCTCACTTTAATATATTTTCTCCCGCAGTGTTTTATTTCTTTCTCTCTCTTATTCTCTCCCATTACTGCTAGCTCTGCTCGTTCCCCTTTTTATGCCAATTAACAGACACCAATGGAAGTTGGAACGTCGATTGCTTTGGCTTGGATAAGGAGAACTCGCTGTCTTAATGCGAATATCGTTCTTTTGGTTTATGCTTCTTTGACGTTCTTTAATGAGCTCTTTCGGCGCTGAAACATGGCGTAATTGCTACACGGTAAGTTTTTATTATTTTTGTTGCCGATGATTCTTGAAGTATATTGATTTCAGTTTATAATCAGTACTGTATCAATTTTAATAACAATACGCTGTTCTGCAGTTTTCTCATATATGTTCTTAAATCTTTGTTCATATGTGTACTAAAAATTAGATTAGTTTTCTTCGTTTACTTCTTATTTTTGAAAATATATTATTCGGCGTCTTGTAAATGTTGTTTAATTTATTGTTTGAAAAATTATTCAATAAATAAGACAGTCATAATCTTTATGCATGGATATAAATAAGTCAGTATTAAAATAATTTTACTACAATATCGATTCATTTTGTAGAGTTGGCTTTAAATAAAGCTATTTCATTTGAATATATTATAATATACGCGCAATATACTATACAAACTTTGAATTAATGATACCATGTAGTCTTGTATACGTTTGCTATTTTATTTAAAACTAATAAAAAAATATCTGTGTACAATGTTACCATGTCTGCATATGATACGATTAAAATGTAACACTGCATGAAATCCGATTATGGCTCATATCGATGACTAAGTGGAAAAAGTGCTATACAATGATATATAATATTTACTAACTAACTTGACTAGACATTTTTATGTATAATTGCTGAGTCCTGATGAAGACAGCAGGGTCTACCGATACTTCAAAAAACAAAATAATTCCAACAATTAATTGTTTTATTATTATCGACATATTAACCTTTTAAAAAAATGTATAATAATTTTAATAATATACCAAAATAATCCAATAATATTGGACCAGTTACCCTATCTCGTGAAAGCGTTTTTTTTCTTTCAACTTTTAAGTTAGTAAAAATTGAATTAATGTGAAAATTTATTTCAAAAGTTTTAGATTAATACTGGGCTCTCAGTCTAACTTTACTTAGATGGAAGAAAAATACCTTTAGTATCCTTGCGGTCAAGAATTAAATTATTCCACAAAAAAACGTGTTCGCGAGATATAACTTTTTCTAAATGGCAAAGCTAAGGATAGAGCCTTTTTCCATTGAGACAATATTATAAGTGTATACAATATTTATAGGTAACCTTCGAAGTCTTTCACGTAATAAAATTAAAAATTTTTAGAATATCACTAAATACAATAAGAATATCAATTTATCTGTAGTTGTTTAATATTATTTAATGAAAAACTTAACATCCTTGAATCGTGTATTGCTCTGCAGACTCTCCAACAAAAACGATTTTTATATTCCACATTGTATTAAAGTTCAACTCGGTTTTTATCATTAAATATTTAATGAGCATAAATACTTAAAAATCCCGTGTATATTAATAGTGGTGCGCTTCGTAACATTCTATGTCCTTTGCGAAATGCGTAATTACATTACCGAGTCATAAGACTGTTGACATTTCGTTTCACGGAAGCACGGTACAATAGCCACGAAGGGGAGAGAGTCGGCAAACAATATATAGCTATACAGCCACCACATCTGCCCTTCTTTCTTTCATTTTTTTATTTCCAGCCGGTATGAAAACAGCAGAAATGATACAAAAGAAAATGGGATTCTCGATACTTAGAACTTCTAAAAGTATATCAAAAAGCTCCTCGGGTAAATTTTTTACTTATTTTATTTACGTATTCAAGCTCATATAATTATTTAGTTCTCTTTTATCAAAAAGCTAAATAGATTTATTTTACCATATATACTGCATTTTGAAATGTTCGAGATTATATTCGTAGTTATATCTTTATATTTAATCTTACACTTGAAAGGGGTGGAACCTTAAAAGAAAAGTTAAAAACGTTACGATTGTTGAACGTATACTTTGAGTAAGGCGAACGGGTCTCACCCTTTTCAAGGCATTCTTACTTAGACTGCGTAAGCTTCGATGCGTTAAATAACATGATTAAGTCACCCTTTGGCTGTTTGAAAAATCGGCGCGGTTTTACCTTCGCCCTGAGACTGCAAGACAACGCCCGATGTTTTTATTCAGTCGGCGGATTGTCGAGGGTGGCGAAATTGAGGGAGGCTTTGAAGAAGAAGGGGTTAGGCCTCTCTCTCTCTCTCTCTGTCTGGCGGAGGAAGCTGACGATACTTAAGCTAATGACATTCTTCCTAACCTCTTCAGTATGAATAATTCAGCGGTGCATGAGGAATTTGATTTGCAAAATTTGAACGCCCCGAGTGTATGCGTGCGCGTCGGCGCGTATGAGAAATCCAATCCTATACGTTATATTAAAAGTAGCGGTTAGTCATAAATTTTTTCTCGTCTCCTCATCAACTTTTTAAATACAGGGATGCAGAGGTGATTAAATTGGATTAAATTTATGCATAAGCGCATCGAGTTTAATAACTAGGAGATCCAGCCATTTTGAATAACGTACTCTGTTCTGACTTTATAGGTGTTATTGTTCTACGGGTCAGTTTCTGTACTTGTATTACCGGACGAATTGTTTTTCGATATTCTGGCCACGATTGCTTGGGTATAAACAACCAAAATTTTTTAAAACCTCTCTGCATTATAACTGTTTGCATTCTGCACCCATTACATATTTATTGTCCACTGTAACAAATTATACGAACAACGTTACATTTGCAAGCTAATGATAATATAGTACCGAGATTCAATTTTAAATAATACAAGCCATCCGCGCATACAACGGGATCGCACGGAGACAATTTGCCGATAAATCGCCGATGAATAAATCAATCAATCAAACACGTGTGAGCTGCATTAATGAGTAATTGTTTAAAAATGAATGGCAATGAATATTCAGAGGTCGTTCACATAACGAAATCGGAAAGTTAGCCGTCATCCAGGCGGGCCGGTGACATAGGCGCGAAAAGTCGTCAACTTGGAGTGTGCCGCGCGTCAAATTTAGCATAAACCCATTCGTTACCATGCATAACATATTAGGACCTATTTGGCGTCTTGAAGAGCTATTTATTTAGGCTAATTCATGATCCCCGACGTCGCGGGCGGCGCGCAAGCGCGAGTCAAAGTGCAGTAGCCACAATATTTGAATAATATGCATATATGCAGAGAGAGAGAGAGAGAGAGAGAGAGAGAGAGAGAGAGAGAGAGAGAGCCGGAGGGGGACAAGGTAGTCGAGCCGCGGCAGCGACGACGACGGCACGCAGTATTTCACCTCTAATGCACGCCAGATATAACTCCTAATCCCGAATTTCAGCCATTTAGATTATTAACGCCCGTGTCTTGAGTTTATTGCGCCTCGTAATTGCTCGCGTTTTAGTACTCCGAATATGATGGGTGTTCCGTCTCTCTCTCTGTCTGCCTCATGGCTTTCTCTTTCTATGCACGCATGAATGCGCGCTCATTGAGATTTAATGGCTGATTTAGCGGGCCCGCAAATCACTTCATTTTAATACTGGCTAGTCAAGCTTCATTGCTTCGTTTCGGTGCAAGGAGCCACTGACGTATTTTTGGATTATATGTAATTATAATATTAATTCTTCGATTAGGGACATTATTTATTCGATTTTAATTATTTTTTATTATTGGTTGACGATAGAAAATTATTTGTTGCATCTGCAGATTTCATTCCACGTGCAGTAAAAATAAGGTAGTGTGCTATTGACATTTTCAAATGATTTAAAATACATAGACAGTGCATTAAATTCTTGGAATATTTCTCCGCATTTACCAAGTTTTATTAAAGAGTCGATAAAAGGGGGCGTATCGTTCAGTTGCGCAGAAACTTATAAAAAGCCTAGAGATTAAATAATTTCCAACATTGAAAAATTTTCGATATGGAAGCGCCGCGGTAGCAGCCAATCAAAATTGAAAAATTAAATTTACGAAACGATCATTCGAAGGAAAAAAAAAGATATTCATTATTTATTGCGTCCGGGACAAAAAGCTCTTTTTCCCTCCTGTCTCTCGTAAAATCTCATCCCCATTATTCAACTGCGATTTTCCTATCCGGCTTGATGTCGATTTGGTTGCTTTTCTTTTTTTATCCGCAGCTTCCTCTTTCTTTCTCTCGCCCAACAACATCCGCACAGAGTAGCATCATCGTCCGTCTCTTTGAGAAAGGGGTTTCCGCTCGGCTAATTTTTCCTAGATCGATATCGCCTGGATTTTTGCTCTATCTTTCTCTCTCTCTTGCTAGCGCACAAGAGCTTAATTAGCGGCGGCCACTGTGTAGCTCTCCGATATTTCGTGGCTCGGCGCAAAACGATTAATTAATTCGGCCAGCTGGAGGCCGGCCGCAGTAAACGTTAACTGCATTTTGCCCTCCTCCTCCTTCCCCTCTTCCAGCTCCTCATCCTCCTACGGTACTCGCGTCTTGTTAATTGAATTTTTTTTTGAATGAAGCAAATTATATTGAACGTCGAATCATAATTAACGTTGTTCGTGGTTATCTAATTTACGGGGAATCGTTGTTATTTCAGCGGCCCTGGAACTCTGTAATTATCGTACTTTTCGAAGTTTTTTTTTTATTAAAATGGGTCACATTTCATATAGTTTTAATGTTACTGGTACTGAGTAGAAAATCTGTATAGTATTTTAAGACATTATGGAAGGTAATTATTTGAATTTGTTTTAACTTTTAATAGAAATTATAATTCAGTTTAAGGATGTAATGACTTAATTAAATAAGAGTTTATGCGCTGTAATAAAAACTTTTGACGTTTTCAAAAAAGAAAATGTTTTAAAAATTTTATCATGTTATAATAGTAGATATTGTTCATTTAAGAAAAAGTTATTTAAAATGAAAAAACTTTTATATTTTTTATTCGATTTTAACCTTTGAGAGCTTATATTTCTTTATTTTTTTTTTAAATAAAAATTTTAAATAAAAATGACAATGGTCTTAAAACAATACCTTTTCCGAATAAATATTTCCCTGATACTTATAACTTATGGGATAGCACAAGGTTTGAAATGTTGATTGATTAAAAATATTTACTCCCCTTAATCCAGTCCACCTGAAATTCCATTAAGCTATTTCTAAAGCTCTTGGATGCTATTGAATTTGGCGAAATTACACCGAGAAAAAAATTTAGGGAATTATTTTATGGATGTATTTACTACACGAAAAAAAGTATGTGAATTATATTCTGTAGTTTTTGTGTCTGTGTTTGGAATCCGGATGTATACCAAGTCTAGATGTACAGACTCTCCGATGATGATATCTTCGTAGTGCAATTCGTAGTTTCATATATCAAGGTATGAGATCCGCACTTGGATGCATAAATCTACGAAACGCATTACTTTTCCATGTAGTTTTTTTGGAGATATTCTTATTTTTTTTGCCGGGTTCCGTGAAGTTAAATAGTTCAATATAAATTATCATTGGGGCCGAACAGTAGTTCTTACTGCAAAAGTCAGTTAATACAACTTGGTGAGACTCAAGAAACCACTACCAATTGTGCAGGTTAAGACAATGGACATGCAAAGTGCGTACAACTTGATACGTTTTACTTGGGGAATTAAGTCATGGTTGCTTATAGTAAACAGTAATCCCTTCAACTTTTCTTTTTTCTCAGATAAGAGCTTCGGCGCTGCTCCTCGAGTTGATTATCACAGTCAGAGTTTAGTTTGCGAAGCACTTTGACCCCTATTTTTTCAAGTCACCACCAGCGGCTACAATTATTCCCCAGGAAACGGAAATTGCTTATTATAACGTGAACTCGTTAATGCATTACTCTAAATGCATTAATATTCCATTACTCATTCTAGATTTGATCGCGGAAAAAATCGCTCCCGTAATTGCGGATATCGGTAAATGGTCCAGTAAAAATTCATTATCGAAACTTGTTCATTATACTTTCGTTCCTCGGTCGACGTATAATTGAATAAAGTTTTAATATTGGTCGCCGGGAGCAGTATCTCATTACTGCGTCTTGAATACTTAAAAAAAAAAACAAAAATTTCTTCTCTCTATCGATGAATAAAGAAAAATGTTTGCGCTTCTATGACTAATGAGATACACATACTTGGCGCACTTTAATTATTAAATATTCGAATTATAGCGCATAATATATATTTCTACAAATCTGTAATAGCAGGATTGTACGAAATTTGATCCAATGGATAATTCGCGGTTAGTATAATGTAACTTCGTTTAATGCATTAGTCTCGCGAGCTCCTCATCGTATTATGCAACACTGTATTATGTACATAACTCGTATTACAGATTTTACTCGATACAGAAGTGAAATAAAATTATAATGACTCTTGCAGCTCGAAGTCAACCGAGTGAATTCGCTATCCGTATTAAAAGCTTCGTTTGTTATTGAATACTCAATGTGATGTTAATGATTAATGAACCTTTCCAAGGGAGCAGATCGAAATGTTTTAATTTTGTATAGAATACGGAGCGTATTATGGAAAGTAGGTGGGTTCGATGTAACATCTCCGTGCGTTCCGGCTGATAGTGAACATAGATCACGGGTACAAATAGCGACGATAAAAGTCGCTTTAACCTACACGCGTATCTACACACTCGTGCGAATTCCCTCGACTCTGCGATAGAAAACCCATAGACTCTATACAAGGAAGACACATTCTCCTAGCCGATAGTCGTACCTGCGCGATAAAAGGCGCAAAATTCCATCGCACGCTTTTCCCAAGTATATAATATATACCTCGCAGTTCGAGCATAAAAGTAAGCTCGCACTCGCGAGTAATTCCGTGAGTAGTAGTGGGCAGGAAGAGCAGGTATAGAGCAACAGGAACGATGGCACTTGGCGCGTCGATTTTTATTTGTAATTTTTGCGCGACGAATAAAAGAGAATGCGCGCACGAACCTGCAGACGGTGTAAGAATACTTGGGACATGTTTATGCCTCTGCACAGTTTCCATTTGCCGCTGTGAGTATACATTTAGGGAGGGAGGCTGTATATCGGCAGTGCGCAGTTTGTCGGCGGGATGCGCAAATGCCACCTTTATATGGCGGCTCTTCGAGTACGGGGAAGAGGCCCAGGCGAAGGAGTTTAAGCTTTTTATTCACTCGTATATATATATAAGGTTGGAGGGGAGGCGCGCGAATCACTTTGAGAGGGAATGTTTATGTTGGAATAGGCAAAGTGAGTTATTTTAAGGGCGGAAGGGAAGATCATTAAGGCCCGCGGTTTACTGTCCCACCCTCATTTCTTTTTCAATCTCACACTTTCTGCACGGTATTCCTTCGGAGTGGATTATAAACTCGAATTATTCGATGTCGCCATAGGTATACAGCCAGAAAAGCTTTGCTCTTGGCAGTGACTTCGTATGGCTATCGTTGCTACAAATAATACGCTCAGCTTATCAAATCGACAGCCTCGGCATTACAAACTCTATGCTATGTAGCATATATAGCGAGATTCGGGTTTGAAATCGATACGATCAAAATTCGTGTTTAGTTGCGAACATCTTCACCATGGACAGGAGGTGCATAAGATAATTGCCACAAACAAAGACAAACCACAAAGAAGTATCATTATTGCAGATTGTAGAAGCTTCAACAATTTTCTCATCGATGGTATACACGTAGACTATTATCGTCCTCAAAGCGACGAGCGAACGTCATACCTGGCTCGCTCGAATTTAATCGCAATAACGGGACTGTATTACACTGGAAGCGCGCGCAGTGGTATTCCACTTTTCGAGGCATCAATTTGGCGCCCTATCCCCGCGTACATAAGGCGCGGGGGGGAGAGGGGGCCGAATGAAATGCCTCGATCTGCTAAAGCAAGAGAAAGAGAAAGGATGGAGAGAGAGACAGAGAGAGAGAGAGAGAGAGGGGAGGAGCATAAAGAGAAGGAAGATGCTCGGCTACGCTCAGACTGCATTATCCTCTCTCTCTCTCTCTCTCTCTCTCTCTCTCTCTCTCCCAGTCAGGCCAAGTATTTTCGGTAAATAGAGCGGCAGCTTCAGGGAAGGAGAGAGAGACGAGTCACGCTGGTGTCGGCGCGTGGCTGCCGCTGCCATTATTAGGGGCTCGCGACTATCCCCTCTTTCGCTTTATATAGCAAATAATACGGCGCTCCAGATGTATATATGTATACACAGGGTGAATGGCGGAGGAACAGAGAGAGAGTGAGAGGGAAGCTATCTCTCTCTTTCTCGTCAATGTGCCTCTGATTAGGGAATTAAAGGGCGGAGGATAATTATCGGCAGCTCCCGGGTTAATTGTCGCCCCCGGAGAAATGCTCGCTCGCTCTTATAGTTTGTACCTTTTTGTCCTACCCTCATTCCTCTTTGCCCCGCGCGCAGCCTTCGACGTTTTCAGCGCTAATTCCGATTATTCGCGCAACTTTCTCTCTTCGCTCTCTCTCTCTCTCTCTCTCTCTCTCTTTCCGTAGTATTACGTAGTCTGTCTCTCTTTCATTGTCGCTTTTCATTGGCACGGTAAAATAAAGTGTCGCGTCCCCGGCGTCGCTCGCTCGCGTAATAAATGACATACTCTCCCGACAAAGTACTGAGTTTCATGCTCTAGAATTTGTTGGTAGAGAACTCTTACAGCGAGTGAATTGTTTTTCTTTTTTCTCGCTTTATCTTAATCGAATAACTCGGCTATTTTTACTTTTATCTCTATTCCAAAATCCGTTCGCTATTCTAACGTCCCAAATTATAATAGTGACGGAATGTAAAAAGTTTTAATCTATTATGTAAACAGTGGAAAGTAGTGAAGTTGTTCATATGGATATATGTATGCTATTTCTATACTCGCGCTTATATCAAGAAAACAAGCCGGTGTTGAACCTGTAAAAAAACGGTTCCAAAGCCAAATCTTGATGAATTTGTACGCACTTTTCGTTAAATTAAAGAAAATTCAAAGAAAAACATTTGGGCCAAAATATTAAAGGAAATGTGTAGAAAAAAATAAAAAAATAAAGTAAAAACGTTGAATAAAAATAAAAATCTAAAACTTTTCGGAATTCTGTTCAATTCAATTTGTAATTCAATTAAAAAACTTTTATACAAATCCATCAAATTTGGCTGTGGAAACGTTTGGTAAATAAATTATTTTTGGCCAATACATTGAATTGCAAGTATGTAAGAATTGAATTGTCGAAGCCAGTTAATATATTAACAGATTTAATATTTACAAATTCGCCGTAATAGAAACGATACACGGCCGGGCATCATCTTCATGCCGAGCGGGGCGAATCGAAAGAGCCAACGGCGAACATTGTGAAAAATGCAAAAAGTAATATCTCGGGGTTGCGGCGGCCGCGCTTTGCAGCCGCGCCGCGCAAGTATGAGATCGGAGTAGGAAAAATTTCTCGGCAACCGAAGACTCGACGAGAGGGGGAGGGGGAGGGGGTAGATAGCGAACAAAAATGAAGCGAACACGCAGACACAGAGACTGCAGACTTATATATTCCCATCTATTCTAAGCCTTCCAATTTTTCAAGACAAATTTCCTTTTCCCTTTTATTAAAACGAGAGAATGCGATGAGAAATGAGCTTGTTTAATAGATGCCTCTTCCCCTCTCTCTTTTCCTCTCTCTGATGGTTCGTTCGACTAGCGAATCTCTATATCTCCCGCGCGTCTTTCTCGATTCCTCTCTATCCCTCTCTCCCTTCGCATAGGGCTAATAAATGTTCCTTGTTCTCGGGGCGACAATCGGCCCTACGTCCACGTCGATATATATTGCTTCTCGCGCGAGGCGTGCGAGCGTAAGAGCGAGACGGGAATATGGCGACCTTCGATCATCGCGGATCGAGCCAATGAGGAGTGCAGAGAACCGCTCAATCCGTTTATTTCATGGACGATAACGTCCGCCGACTCGGACAGATTTATTCTCCGTACGCTGCGCTCGCTTATCTTGCTCTCCCTTCAGCTCCCTCCACCACTTTCGCTTCGCATCTCCTCTTATTACAGACGTTGCCATGCATATGTATATATATATATATATATATATAGCTATATAACGCGTGGACTATACCGCGATTTTATTGGCCGTTGCTGCAGTGAAAACAATCGCTTTTTTTCCATGCAAACGGAACGAGAGCCGCGTGTATGTGTGGTTGATACATAGTTGTTGGAAGTATCGGTTATGGATTCTTGCTGAGCTTTTGTTTGTTTTAGTTCGCGGATGCTATAACACGCGATATCGGCAGTGATTATATTGAATCCGATAATTAATGGGATCGCTTGGAGCTGCTGACTTTGTAACTGTGCAAGAGTTGTTAAGTGGCACGGATATTGACGCGCCAGTACTTTTATCGAGTGAAATGTATATAATACGTTTCATTTAAAGCTCAGGTATCGGATGCAGTTCCGACAGTTTGAATTATAATTAAATAATATCGATCATGCGCAGGTTCCGTTTCACGTTAATATCTCATTAACGACAATTCAGTTTCCTTAATTATATACATATACGTATATTATGAAATCTTTATTTTAGCTCCCAATTAAAGTTTTCCCATAAATATTTAACGTGTCCAAGTCAAACAGTACAACTTACGCCGCATAAAGAGTTACAAGTAGCAGCAGAATGCAAGCTAATTCACGAAACGTCTCGTTAAACTGAAATTTACATAGTAAAGAGGCAGCTGAGAGGGCAACTATTTCCCACAGAGTTTGGACTAGTAGGCCATTGAAGTAACGGAAAGGCGAGTGTGTAGCGGAGACATCGGGTGTGTATGCCGGGGTTGGGGTCTACAGAGCAAACAATCATTGATCCATCGATAAGTCCGACAAGCCTTAAACGTCGGGACAATAAAGTCGGTGCATGCAGCAGCAGCGGCGGTGCTACCGGAGGCATACTATGTACACACAAACAAGCCCCGGAGTCGTTGGTATACTGCACGTACGCTCGCGCGCGCGCCACCGCCGCCAGCCTTAATTTACGTTCTTCCGAGAAGTCGAGCGTATGTCGCGCAGCTCTCCCGCGAACTTGCCGCGAGATAATCATCGCCCTTTTACGAGCCGCCCCAGTCCCCCGGCCTCGACTGCTTCCCTGTCGCGCGAATTTCCTCCCTCGCCTCTGCGACCCTACCCTGCACGCACACGCAGACACACTTTCAACACTGCCGTAGCGCACGCTATACACGCCGGGATCGAGAAATAGTTTCGATTTCGCTTTAACGGACTTGGCGAATTCTTGGAGAGGGGGGAGACAGAGTCCGAGTCGCGCGAGCGGGAGTGCTGCAGCTTGTTTAAGATTGCGCACCGGCCATCAATTCTATGTATGCCTGCAGGGCCCCCTTGAACTCTCTCTCTAGAGGCTTGTAATCTCAAATTATGTCCAGCTTTCAGAGCTGCCGCCGCCTACTCCTACATTAAGTGCATACTTGCGCGCACTTGCAGCGAGCGAACTAACTATTCGGAACTGCCGCTATTCGCTATAGGTACGAGCTGTGCTTTAAAGCGGACGAGTAGAGGGACGGGCCTGGAGGATCAGCGGACGATCGCGCGAAAATATTCCAAAGCTCTCCGAGACTCTGCAATTTAGACGCGGCCGCCCGGCGGATATCTGTCGGATATATGGAGAACCGCGGTGGCGAAGTTTAAAAAGTTCCCCGACGACCTCTTTTGCAGCCGAGTTCGCTTCGTCGAAGGCGGCCTTTCCACCGTTAGTGATTCACTGCGTTTGCGCTCTGATTTACAATTATGGAAATATTAATGTAAGAGTGGATAACACACTCTGAAGAATGTTTTTCAATTCATATGCCTTACGCTTTATTTGTTCAATATTATTGAGTTCTCTAGAGGAATTGAGATATGCCAAGCTAAACTTTGCCATCAACCTATTGCAGTACAAGCCATATGGATTAATTGGCTGACTAAACTTTGATATCGTCTACTTACATTCATGTATATATTACAACGCCACTATGCCAAAGTTCGATGTCAAACTTTACCGTACATTATCTCAGTTTCCCGAGAAACCAAAAAATTGACTTGAAGTAATAATCTACATCTTGTATAAATTATTATATAACAAATACTACTCTGTGTATGTTATGTTTTTAATATAAATGGTTCGCTCAAATGCAGTGGATCAAATTTTTGTAAATTAAAATTCTAATAAAATTTAAATACGTACATTATATTACTTTTTAAGGTTTGTTAAATAAAGTCATTTTCGCCTTAAAATTTGATATTTTCGAATAAAAATATGACATTTTTAGACTCCGATCAGTTTATTGTATATGAGAACGCAGCTGGTATACAGATCGAGAGATTCTCGAGTATTTTTCCGTAGAATTCGAGAAAACGCGATACCGTCTCCTCACGAGGCAGTCTGTCGTGTGTGTTACGCGCTCGCGCGCTATTTTTATACATATATGCATATAATGTGTCTACAAAAATGGCTCGGAAGTGGTTCTGCTCCCCCTTGCGCAACAGTGGCACATGAATAGCGATGAACTCGAAAACTCATCCCCTCTGTACCCTCTGAGCCTCTTCCAATGGGCTGATTTCAATGCGCGACGTTATATAGTTATTGCGGTTTGCGCATATATATGTATACGCATTGTAGTGTTGGAATTGCCGTTGCGACGTCTACATTCCCATGTTTTTGAACGATAGAGGCGTGTGTGCATGCGCCTGTGTGGGTAACGTTCAAGGGCTATTTACACACGACTGAATGGTAAAATCAAGCGAATTTGAATGATTGATGAGTCTACGTTTTTTTTTTTTTTATTTCGTTCGACTGTAGATATATTTTATGGTTACTGGAAATTATGCACATGTATATATATAGCTTGCCATTAACGACTGAGCGGATTGTCAAAATTCCGGAAAAAATTAGTAAATCATCACTTAAATAAACATTGTAAATTTTTATGAAAAATCGATGCTATTTTATTATAACTGAAACGAGACTTTTATAGAATTTATTTTGATAATATTTTTGAATGATAAAAAACACCAAAAAGGATTTTTTTTATATTTCAAGTCGTATTTGTGAAACGGTTCCAATCAATAAGATATAAATCGAAATTAATATCAGTCCTACATTCTACGTACTAAAATTTAAAAATAAAAATATAATTAAAAATATAATAAAATATCGCGATTTCATTTTAATTTAGAAGGTAAACTGCTTTGATTATACAACAATTTGCATAGTAATCTAGGGGCAGCATTGCGTGTGTTAACGAATTTTGTAATGAGTTCATGACACCAACCCAGAATATAAACGTCAATGAAGATTTATTATTCTGGACGTTTTACCAGCATTTATTATTATGCCAGATACTGTACGCAGAGTTATTTAAGGCGGCGCAGGACAGAAACTCTAAAGGACAAGTTAAAATGTTAATTGCGTGCATGCTTAATGAACGGTTATTATTAAGTATACGAGCTGCGTTGTAAGGAATTATCTCAAAAGTAATTTCAGTTCATTTTTAATTTAAAGAGCTAAGGAGAGCCTTTGTGTGTTGGTTATAGCGTTTATCGGTGGAAGATCGATGGCGACGCTCGCGTGTGCAAAGTCTAAAGCAAATTATGTACGTTCGTCAAGAAATTGCTCCAATATTTACTTTTTTCATAGCGATCCAATCCCTTAACGAACTTATACCTTTCTCTTAAATGTTTAGTCGGTTAAAATTACAGTTTGTTAAGTATAGGAATTACGAATATTCATCAAATTCAACTAGTGTTTTCAATAAGATTGAGCTAAGAAGAATTAAAGAAATTAACTCTCAGTAGTAGGTTAATGTCGATTTATATTATATGCACAGATTACACTGAATCTAATTATGTACGATTTTCTCAATTAAATGATTAATCATGCACTTTGTTAATTTTTATGTAATTAATTTAAGCGTAATGACAGAAAAGATTGTAATAACATTATTTTTCATTGATTAAGTGGAGCGATAATAAAGGTTAATTAATTTCATCATTAAAATTTTATTTTTGCTCGTCATAAATTGATCGATTAGTACAAAATTAGCATTTATTAATTAATTTATATTTCTGTATTTATGAATTTAATTTAATAAGGTTTATGACAATTGCATAATAATATTCTATACATAGTTAAAATTAGATACGTTATTTCGTAAAATATTTTCCTAAATATTTCTTAGTAAGATTAATGTCACCTAATACTATTAGATGGTAGAATAGATGTGCGATCCTAATAGTTTTGCAGCAATCCATCAATAGCAGTGCGATTGATTTGTACCACTTCAATCGACTACAAGGAAATGGAGGAAAAAGAAATAAAAAGATCGGATCACTATACCCAGTACTTTTACATTCGGCAAAACGTCGATAGTTCATTCTGCTATTTGAAACTGCACATTACGGCTACGAGGTAGTAGGTATCGAGTCTATCAATCTACTCAGTGGCCGTTCATTGCTCTCCATATGACAATGGCTTAATAAAGATGGATGTCAGTATATCACTCCGTAACTGTAAGCTGTTTCTGCAGAAGCGTGAAGGAGCTAGACGTGACCAGAAGCGAGAAGCGGTATAAGATCTTTTATAAGACACTAAACGATCGTTTGCTTTTTTTATTTCACACTATCACCCATTTCTACTTTCTCGTATTTTTTATCTCTAGTCGTGTACGATGAAACTAATTTTTTTACTTTATTTTATTCGATAAGTTCTTTGAGTAAAAATTCATCCGACGATATTAAAATTTTTAGTTGAGAAAAAATAAAAAATTTATTTTACGATTTATAAAAAGAAATCGCGGATATTAACCTCATGAAAGAAAATCTCTGAAGCTGGAGTAAGTGAGCGAAAGATTATATCTATGAAAAAAAATTCAAATAATGATCTTTTTCGCGAAGCATAGTGACACACTTTGCTTGCCCATAATCAATATCTCGTCACATTTCTCCTCATACTCCAAGCGTCGTCAGCCTTAAAGGTAGACTCGCTTCACTGGAGTGCCGACCGGCTTATAGATTAGCCATAAAGGCCAAGAATTTGCATTCGCGTGTGTGTACACTGCAGAAAGAAAATTATTATTTCCAGATCAGCGGATCTGAAATTTGTTGCATCGAAAATTAACCCTGTTTCTTGCATGTCAGATTGCAAAACGACAATTTTATGATACTATAAGTACCTGTTTTTAAAATTTAATAGAGATTTATTCTTCTGTAAATAAAATATATGTATTGAAAAATAATTCCTGTAAATCAACAAAGGCATTCAAATTACAAAATTTAAAAAAAAACTTTTTCACAGTCTGTGTAAAACTATAAGCAACGTCTCATCCCACTTTTGTGACTAATCCTTTCCCAATTTTACCATGTTATTTAATTTTTTATTAAAGTTTGGAACAATGCGGATATTATATTCATTAAAATTATTAGAACATTTTTTAAAAAATTCTTAATTATACGGAAGTGATTTTGTACTAACGAACGTTGTTTACAGTTTTAAGTGTGAAAAGTGTACAGCTTCTTACATTAACCAGACTAAGCGAACATTAAAAGAAAGAATTCATGAACATCAAAATTCAAACAAACTCTACTCCCGGTCTCTTTACATATTTCTGACAATAGTTTACATGCTGTTGATTGGGAAAATACGGCTGTTTTTGATCGTGAACTTAATTACAAAAAACGGTTGATCTCTGAAATGTTATATATTAATATGGTTAATGATACCATTAATAGAGTGGAGGATGTTCAATATTTTAATCGTCAGAGTATTGGCCTAGTTTGAAAAGTTTGTAACTACGAGTTCATTACGTACGTTGACGATGCTGTGATAAGCAGTATTTTGCGCACAACAATAGCTGTTGTAGTCATAAAATGTAGTCAAAATTTAAATCTAATTTAATTTTGGTAATTGTCTTTTAATCTTTCGTTTTATAATTTTAATTTTTATATATCATTGTAATTTTTGTATATATATAGAGAGAGAGTTTTTCTTTCTAGCTTTGGCCCTCAAGATCGTGTTTAATTAATTTTCGTTGAATTATGGAGCGTGATATTACATAATTTCTGCATTTATATTACCAAGTTGTTGTTAAATTAAAATATGTTCAATGTAGTCCATGTACTGCATCAGGCTACATAATAAAATATTCAAATAAACGTCAATGGTCTTTACAATCCACTTTTTATTCTTTTATCAACGTTTCGATCATTTTACCAACATTTCATTATAAAATAAATAATAAATAATAACCAAATACATAATAAAATAAACTAATAATCTCCATCATTTTCAGAAATTTTGTTACAAATTGCTGTATTTATTTTCAATTATTTTTGAATTAGTATACTACTCAAGAAAAAATATTATTGGCTTACGGTGTACGTCGCTGCATCCAAAAGTGACTTTTTCCATCAACGTAAGTGGAACCATTTACTTTTCAGCATAATTAATTAGTTGCTTATAAAAAATCTGAAATATTTCCTGTCAATTTTATATATATTTATATACATTAATTATTTTAATTTAACCTTCAATAAAACTCAACGAATAAAGGAAACCTTATCTTAAGGAGAGCGTGTACCAAATTTATCTCAGTAATATTGATTAAAATGAGTTTTAGATGTTTCATACATTATAATATCACTACAATATAATTATTTGTTTTGTCATATATTAAAAGCAATTGTATTAAAAAACATTACCTTTAATAGTCACAGGAAATTAGAAAATATTGCTCTTGAAGCATAATTTCAGCATTACAAAGTTTTAATAGACCAGATGCCATGCAAAACCTTATATAGGCCAGACGTTAGGTGCGGAATTTGCTCTCATTAATAAGCGATAAAAATACAGGATTAAAAGTTTTCCAAGTATATTTTCAAACGCCATAAAAGGGGATAACAAAAAAAAGCGTTTTATCAGGTTGGGTTGGTGGAAAATGAAAAAAAGATTCGTTTCGCCTCCTGGTTGTTTTATTCTCAACGTGTGAAGTTTGTGATGAAGAAAGAGCTTTGTCGAAATATTCGTACTTTTATTTGCGATAAGATTCCTTTACTTAAGTGATTTTTTCCTTTCATTATGTGAATATACAGAAAAAAAGCAGTTAAATACAACTGGTACAGTGCCTCACGATTGTTGCAAATGCTACGACGCTATTTCGCTCAATTTCTGTTTCATTAAACTCGTCTTTGTACAGACAATTGCATTACACTCAATTGCTGCATTTTTCCTCTTTCGTGTATATACTCGAGTAGTTTATGAATATTTGTTCGCGTTTCTTTGAACAATTTTTAATATTCTCATTGATATATCTAAATATGCATGACAGCGTTATTTGTCGACTTTTTTTAATGCTCTCTTAAGCAATCGAGTCCATCGAGGACAAAAAGAATATTAAAGTTTAGCGAAACGCGTACTCGAGAGCTTTTCCGTATATATACTTACAGCGTAAGCGTGCAGTTACGAAGATTTAAAATTGAAGTGAGCAAATTTACTCTAACGCATAAAAGTGTTCGACTGCGTTATAAAGTTCCCTTTTAAGAGAGGTCTTTTCCTGTAAACCAAAGTGATTAAATTTCATTGAAAGTTTATAGACACTTTTATCAATAGTGCGAGCGCGAGGGCTCTAAAAATTCCAGATCAATTAGAAAGCATCGTTACGTAGAAAATAGTTTGCGTTAAAACGTCAAATTCGAGCCTGTCTGCATTGTTGCAATTGGAAAAAGTTTGGAAAAAAACTCGTTTTTGGAAAATAATAAAGTTTAAAACAATGCACGCTCTAAATGAAATTTCTAGTTACCTGTACAAAACGATATTTTTGGACTTTTAATGTACTTTATGTGAGTCTATTATAAAATAAAAATTATTATTAATGCAATAAACGCAAGTCTTTTAAATTTTATTTGAATTGAATATGGCATTGTTTTAAATACAGAAATACGCTAATTTAAAAAAAAAAATCTGATTTAATACACTGCACATGTCTTATCATGAGTAACTCTTGTCGCTCAGGCATACTTCTGCATATGCATAGGAATATATCTCTTCTTTAACTATTTGAACTTAATATTATATATTAAGTTAAGTTTTACTATACACGTAAAGTAATAAATTAACACACTCACTTTGAAAGTTGATGTTAAAAAAGAACGCGACAAAATTTAGTTTTCTTAGCCAAATTACTAATGGAGTCCAATATTTTTCAAGCCTTCTGATAAAGTAGTTATAAATAGATTTGTTGGTGATGACCGAATGGGCTACTATAGGAAGACAAAGAATTATGAAATAAATCATTATTTGGTAATCAGGAAAGGAAAGAAGAATGCTTAATAATTGAACCACTTTAAAATTAATTTCGAAATTTTTTTAATTAAAGTAGTAAAATATGCAGTATTTTTTAACAAAATTTTGAGAATATTATTCCGTACCATTGTTACTTATACATTACGAGTACGCTTAATCAAGCATTCAAGAATTTTTTCAATCCATTTCAATCCACACCTGAGCGCACCCCTCATATTTGATTCTTCTGAAAAAATAAAAAAAACACTCTAGGTACGTCCCCTCCATTTCAAAACATTGCGTTTCGAGATAGCGTCTTACTATCATATTAATTTTTTCGCTTCGCTTCTCAGCGACGTCGGTGGTAGCGGCGGCGGCTATGCGACGGTATGGAATACTCGCGGCGAAAAAGAGACCGTTTCAATTCTACGGGTAGCGCGGCGATAATGTAGAAACAGTTTTCCGCGAGGACAACCATTATGGTTTTAATCTCTTAAAAGCCGACGGTGCGGCGGCGCCGGTAATACAATTTCGCGGTGAAAGATTAAATTGACCGAGCCAAGGGCGACGAGAGAGAGAAAGAGAGGGAGAGAGAGGGGAAAAATAGATGAGAAACGAAGCTTTTGTCAGCCAGTTTGCGCTAATTATCAAGAGAGAGTTTTACAGTAACCGATAGTTTAAAATTGTTTCGCGCATATAATGAAAGAAAATAAAGCGATTTTTTTTTTGTAAAGTCGATTAACGGGAGACGACTAAGAGTGGAATTCCGGAGGCAGTTTATGTGCGGTGCCGTGTACTCTTTTATTTTCATTAAATTTAAAAGCACTTTGCCTTTATATGTATTTCCAACTATTTTCCTACGGTTTTATGACTTAATTGATTACATTGAAGCGTGCCGGTTTAATTAAGGAAGCACGCATCTCGTCTGCTATAACTTTTTATACCTATGGGACATCCGTTAATTTTCTTTTATGATATGTTAAACGAGATATTGATCATTTTACTGTTTAAAACCGCACAGAAAAATATATCAGTTAAAAGATGAGTTTAATTATAATAAAATATGATTAAAAAATAAATATATGTTTATGATCTGTGAGCACAAAATTTTTAATTTTCAATTCTCTTTATGAACTTTCAATAATTAATTTAATACTAGAACAAAACTTGCCAGTTCTCACTATTAAGACGGAATATATTTCCGTGAATCATTTGCCCAGTATTTTCAGCTATACGCGACATAAAATAAATAAGCGCGAAACTTAGTAGGTGCGCAGCTCCCGTAACTTTTCTCAAAAATCTACATCGCGGCACAAAGTGACGAGGCAAATTCGCGCGGAGCGAGCGAGAACCAGCTTCAGCGCTAGTCTTTCCCTCATTAATCAAGCGGGACCCGGGCTGCAGGAGAAAAAAGCGTCAATGCATTACCGACGACTATTGAAGTTGGTTACTAAGTTTGATGTTCGCCGACGCCGCTGGGTACGAATTTGCGAAACTCGATGTCAAAGAGTAAGCGAGAGAGAGAGAGAGAGAGAGAGAGAGAGAGAGAGAGAGAGAGAGAGAGAGAGGCAGCAACGAGGTACCGCGAAACTTGCGAGTAACAGGCTTCGTAATGGGCGCGTTATCGGGAGAGCTGCGCACTGCGCCATAGGCTAAAACTCTCGAGAAGATAGCGCCCGAGAGAGAGAGAGAGAGAGAGAGAAGAAAGAGGAGCTCCACCGACACCGCCGCCCACCGCCGATGGGCTAAGGTAAAGTCATGTACACGCATGCACACGTTCCATCTCCTGCATAGAGGCTCGCGCTCGCGTACGACCTGCTTTTCGTGCGGGGGGAGGCTCGCCAAATTATTAAGCGCTAATTCGGTGAAAAGTAATTAGGAAGTTGAGGCTGGTAAGTGGCTTGTATAAAGTAGGCGTGGCTGCGTGTGCGACGTTGCCTGAATTTATAACTAATAAATGACGAGCGCGCGGAGCGGATCATTCCTATTGGAAGTTATATACGCTCTTCGCGAAGAGTGTGTACTCGCTTAAGGGACTTTTCTTTGAAGTTGCAGGCTGCTCTTCGATTTTAGTTAATAATTATGTCGGAATTTATCTAGGCGATTGTGCGTAGGGATTTTTTTATCCAATTCGTATATACTTTTCATAGGTGGAAAGTGCAAGCGTAAAAGAGCTTGCTGGATTTTTTAACGATGCACACCCACACAAGTTAGTCGCACAAAAGAATCATTAAATCGTATTCACGCCTACACCATTTATTTGAACTACCGATTTTTATTTTGTACTTTGAATTGAATTTATTAAATAAAATGGATAAATAAAATGAAATAAAAAGCTTTCATTCAGGCAAAAATATTTCGATTTTTCCCATTCAGCAAATAGTGAGTGTAGGTATACAGGGTTCAATTTTAGTGAAACTCGATATAAGCTTTTCATCGATAAAACTAGCTGCAAACGTTCCGTCTACGCGTATTTTTGCAAAACTAATGTATAGAATTCAAATGAAGCGCTTGTGGAAAGAATGAATGAAACTGATTCTATGGTGACTGAAATATCCATCATGCAATTCCGATTCTCCAAACTCTATAAATTCTTCAAGTTCTGTTTTGTAAGCATCTATTTTATTGGTATTGAAGCGTTTGTATAATTATAATAAAACAGAATTTACACGGATTAATTTTAGTTTTTACGTACCATAACATTGCGATGTCGATCTGAAAATAACAATACTGCAAAGACAAGAGTTGCACAATGCTTTTCGATCGCCAAACTTTCCCAACGTACCCCAACTGAAAAGCCAAAAAAATAACTGCTTCTGTAGACCTCGTAAATTAAATCCTCCGTCAGCACATAACCCCCATTCAAATGAATTCATTCAAATCACTCCAAACAAACCTGAATCGAAGCCTGCAGGGAAAAAGAGGAAGGAAATCGATTAAACCCAAAGAAAAAGTTGAAAAACGTTATCACCCTCCAATTACAATCATACAATATCTCGCTCCGCGAAAAATCTTTTCCATTCAGTCGAGCAAACGAATCTGTCCTCGCTATAATTCTCGGTAAAGTTTCGGCTCAGACGAAAAGGACCGTCGCAGAACAATGAAAAGCCTCCCCCTACCTCCTGATCCAGCGTTCAAAAAAGAGAAAGAAAGAATTAAAGAGAGAGAGAGAGAGAGAGTGAAAACGCGGACGAGAGGGTCGAGTTTAGGGACTGAGTTGGCCGCCGCCGCGGGCTAAACGGGGTGGATTCCATACCGATTTCATTGCGGGTGATTGTTACAATCAGCGGAAGAATACGTGTCCTGGATGGTAGATGTGGAAGTGCGAGAGGCAATATGCTTCGCGATAAGAAATGATAATTTTTCAAAATCCTAATGCTTAAAATTGCATCAAATATTTGAATAATGGGGACATTGCCGCTTAGCTTCCATACAAATTTATCTCGAAATTTCTTTTTATTATTGCAAAGCTCCGTCTACGAGGATCATGCAATTGAAATATTATCGTTTTATCAGACGATACAAATACAACTAATTTATTATAAGACGTATAGTTGATCCTTTAAATGGAATTTCAGTATTCAAAATGTGGGATTAGTATTTTCAAAACCCAAGGTATCCCGTTACCCCATAAGAGCCCGATTTCACTTCACTCTTCCTCATGCACTCAGGGATCGGTCGCATATGTCTCTCGACGCAGCGACTTTAATTGAGTTTAAAAGCTGCGCACCCGTTCCGTATTGCGGTTTTGGCCTCGAACCTCGTATAGCTAGGGCTTCGGTGCAGACAATGAGAGTAGTTGGGAAATTACGAGCTGGGTAACGAGGCGCTGCCGAAACTCCATGGACGGAGATATGCGCTGATGGGTAAGGGACTTGGATGTATGCTAAATAATTTGCTTCTGCAGTGGAAAACGAACTATATCTATTTAGATATACAAGTAGTTCTAATTTCAATGGAAAAACTACTGACTTTTCTCTAACGATGCTTTTGGAATATATCTTTAGAGTTGATGAAATGATAAAGTATTTAGGATAATAGCGGGGAAATTCCGAATTGTAATTTATACTATTTATGTCGATATCAAATATAACATTTGAATAATGAATTTGGTAGTTAAAAAAATTGAGCATATTGCAATATTGGACGAAGTAAAATTATTTATCGATTAGACCATTTTTTGTTAAAAAACGTATCCATAAAAATAAGTTACGAATAATCTCACGAAGAAACGGATTTCCAGAGCTGACGAAATTATTTTCCGGGTAAAGGTAATATCTTAGCTCGTCTTAAGTGGTCGGAATTATGAGATTATCGCGGATAGAAGTAGAATAGTCGTATTTATCGTATAAGAGAATCAAAATGGAAGTGCAATAAGATGGGATTACGAAAGATAATGGAGATTTTGTGGTCGAGGGAGGAGGGGAATCGGGTAAATTGTCGCTAACTTCATTAAAACAATTTTCAGAGAGAGATAGGAAGTTGCGTCATTACTGATGGAGAACATTGTAATATCGATAAACTTGGGCGAATTTATTCGCGAACTAATCTCTATATAATTTTGCGTCATATTGATGCACTTCAAAGTCTATAATTACTTTCGATGTCGAGGACACAGACGTTGCCTGCGTGCAATCTCCAAGTCAGCATTAGTTGACATAATCTGTCGATTCGAATGTCGAGGATTCAACTTTTAAATTGACAAAGCTGCACAATATCTGAATATATTGGTTGCCGAAAGTGCACCATTGGCGTCCATTGAATAATCGATTGCAGCAAAGATCGATCCGTACGTTAAGAATTATTAGTCGAGCTGGTGATGTTCGCCATCGAAGCTCGCGAGAGCGCATATATATAGGTACGCAGAGGATAACGAGCGTAAAGCCATTGCACGCAAGTACATCGACTTGCTCTCTCTCTCTCTCGCTCTCTCTCGAATATGCAATCGATAAACAAAAGCGCAGAGTCCACCATCAGAGACGCGCAGTTATATAGAGCTCGCGGGCGCGGGCGTTCGCGGCAAGGTAAAGCTGCGATGGCCAAAGGGTCTCTCTCTCTCTCTCTCTCTCTCTCTCTGCCTACATCCAGCAATATACACAGACGCACATAGGGCTATACGTATGTGTACCTAGTACATAAGTACGTGCAGCACGGGTCCAAACTGCGGCGGTTAGGAGGGTGAGCCAGTGGGTGCTGGTGGTGGTGGTGGTGCTGCTGTTGCACGGGCAAGTCTAGTTTATAGCCAAAGGCCTTGAATCCAGCAGTAAAGCGAAACGCGCCGCTCCAACAAGCGTGCGCGTGCCCATAAATTCATTAATCGCCCGGAGGCAAGCGAGGGCCAGAGAGAGAGGGAGGGAGAGACTGGGAGGGAGGTTAACGTTGCTTACACCTATCTATATATATATATATATATATATGTATATATAGTGGCATATATATGCATGGGTGCAGGGGTTCAAAGAGAGAGATAGAGAGAGAGAGAGAGAGGGGGAGAGGGAGTGAGACCTGAGGGCTCGGAGCTCCAGCCCCAGCGAGAACTCGCGAGATTTAAGCAAATTGCGATTACTCCGTTAGGTTAAATAAGATTATTAACCAGCCGGGTCTTATTTATGCCGGGGTCCCGTTCTGTTTGTTATTTCGACGGGGCGCACGCAGCGGTAGCAGCAGCAGCAGCAGCAGCTTTAGTTTGTCCGGGCCGAGCGCGCAACCAGTTTCATTGTGTGCGAATTGTTATTCATAAACAAGAAGGAGGAGAGAGAGGGAGAGAGGAGAGCGAGGGTAGATGTACTGTGCTTCTATAGGGGCGGCAGCTGACTTCAGGCTGGCTGGCCGCCGGAGCTGACTTTGCGCGGGGCGCGCACCTCTCGGCCCTCTCCTCTTTTCTCTCTCTTGAAATTCTAAGCGAATTTCTAAGTGATGGCGCCGCGGCGATATATACCTACTCACGCACGACTCGCTCTCGCGCGGAATTCTCCGCGGGACTGAATTGTTGCAGCCGCTTGCCTTTGGAAGGTAATTTCCTTTCTCTCTTTATACGCTGAACTCACTCTTTTCTTTCCTTTTTCGCCGGCTCGGGGGGTTGCACGTTATTGCTTCGGGCTCTCGTCGACGCATTATTAGAAGAGTTTGCCGAAAGAGCGTCGAGTTCAAGTTTTTGCGAGGGAAAATTGCTTCGCTATAGTGAGAGAGAGAGAGAAAGTCGGGGGCTTTAATTGGCAGGGCTTGCGGAATGCTGATTTATTCTGCTGTTGTGAAATATGTAAGGTAGATTTTGACATTATCGATCCACGATATGCGCCAGCTTTATATGAACTGAAAACATTTGAAATTGTGGTTCTGAATTTTAAGTGTTATCCATAAATTAAATACTGTTACGGCCTTGTGAGGGAATAAATAAATAAATGAGATCAATTTGCAGGTATTGACTTTTATCGATCGATCGATCCATTGTAGAGCATTCAGATCACGCCAGATGGCAGCACCCAATTTTGTATCGATCGATATACCCAAAGATAATATTTTAAAAATTTTTGTTTCATAATACTCGACAAGTCCTTTTTTCAAATGCGTGTTATTAGAATAATTATATTCTTGAAACATAAAAAATTTGAATTTTCCACATAATGTTGCCGCGGATATGATTTATTTTCAATCGATAAAATGATCGTAGCTAATATGGTTTACTTCTTTTTCGAAATAATAGATGGCGGTACCAGAGGTAATGTTATCGACTGGCAAATTAGTACAAATAAATTTTTTAATACTTTCTTATTCTTTATATTTTTAATTTAGTAAAAATCGAATTTTTTATGCATGTTCAATAATTTTTAGCATTATCAAATGCATAAAAAAAAATGATTCTATTGATCGATCGATCTATGTAGATCAAGTAACCTTTTTTCTCAATAGATGGCGACACTAGGTTCAATATTGACTGTTATACTATAAATAACTTTATAAGACTAAATTGAGCCTTTATTGTTAATAATTGTATTTACAAATATAAATGAAAGATTCTGTTTGATCTTAAGATATTAATTACACAAGCTCATAAAATAAAAAAGGTATAGTGCTCTGGGGATGAGACAAATTATTCCTATGTAATTTGGCCTTCTAAACACGAATCCGAAATAAAAAATAAGGGTCACCCTGCATATTTTCGAGATAACTCAAAAAAATCGAGTTTAAAAAAATTCGTAGTTTAAGATATCTTAAATTACGAAGTTAAAATTTTTTTTTCATTATTTTGGCAAATGACTTTTAGTACTCAACACACCTTTCAAAAACCATTTTGAATCACGTCCATACGATATTCTGTCTCCGAGATACCCCCAATTCAATGTTGAAAGCCATACTTTGTTTAATTCATTTGCTCTTGAAAAACGATTTATAACTTGTAACGCTTTGTAATTCGCATATCTCGGAGACAGGAAATTGTATGGAGGTGATTCAAAATGGATTTTGAAGGATGCGTTGAGTACTTCATAAAACCACTTGCCAAAATAATGAAAACAATTTTTAACTTCGTAATATCTTAATCGATATCTCAAAATCCGATTTTTTTTTGAGTTATCTCGAAAATATGCAGAGCGACCCTTATTTTTTATTTCAGATTCGTGTTTAGTAGGCAAAAATACATAGGAATAATGTGGTCTCATCCCCAGATATGCATATTTTATTTTGTGGGCCTGTGTTATCAATTTAATAATAACTATTTCAATCTATTATGAGAAATACAAGTGGTAAAACATTTCACTTTGTAATATTATGAAATATATTCCTATGTTGTCATGACATTATTTTATCCTGTATGAATTCAATCATCCCATATGCAATGAAATAATACGTTTAGTTTAACCGTATAATCTCAATTGCAGAGCAGCCATTTGATTGTATGCAAAATTATTCAATTTCAAGTAAATGATTAAACAATAAATTATTAGATATTCATTGACCTAAATGCAATACCTGCAGTAAACTTAGAGAAGTTTAAAAATCCCGAAATATTATTTAGCGTTTATGATAATTAAACGCTTATTATTTTAAAAATAGTTTTAAATAGTACAAACTTAATATTTTATAGCCGTTATTTGTAAATAACTAATGAAAAGATGTCGACCTACATTATACACTATTATTTATTTCACAAGAGAGACGATAGCTAGAAAAACGTTGAATAAAACTGCTCCTGCCAGTCATGAATATTGTGCATTGTAAACCAACAACCTCGTACGTTGACCATTGCGCCTTTCCGCATGAACTTCCATTGCTTTTGATGCGTTTATAATTCTCCAACATGAGAAAGTAAAGCCTGAAAACTCGTCCACAGATGCATTTTCAAGAGGCCCGGGTCGCTTTACTGTTACGAACACATCATTTTCAATTTACTTTCTCATCATAGTAATCCCACACAATGATACAACCAATAACAATTCCTCGCAAAGAGATTTTTTTAACGGGTGTTCGTCAGACGCCTAATTCGGGGCAGGAGCAAATCCAAACAACCAAAGGAAAATCCCGTTCGAATCCTCGGGCTAACGAGAGACTTTTCACGCCAATGACTCGCGTAATATTCCATGGTTACACAATGCGTGCATCGCCACCTTCGTACAAGTGTAAAGAGAGCGAGAGAGAAAGAAAGAGAGTCTACTCGTTAAATAAAGCAGTTTAATAAGCGCTGGGCTTGGAAATGATCAAATTATAGGCGACGGTTGACATCGGCTTTACTTGCATCGTCGCTGCTGCGGAGGATGAGGAATGCCGAGCGGCGCGTCGCTTAATGGGTGCCTCGGTGTTAAGAAAGCCTCTCTAACTCTCTCTTTCTCTCTCTTTCTCTCTCTCTCTCTCTCTGTCTCTGTATGAAAAAGGGCCTCACAGCTGACAAATGATGGGCACACGCGCTCCGGGACGACAATAGGCCAGGACGATGTAGCTGCATGTGTAGGACACACGCGGCCGCAGACGCGATATCGCGGAATCTTAAGATACCCCGAGATATGATCAATCCGTACTCGGAGGATTGATCGTCCACGGGACCCTTCGCTCTTTCATTCAAATGCTGTGGCCGCGTTGCGCCTTCTCTCTCTCTCTCTCTCCTTTCTTCCGTCTCTCCTTATATAGTTTTTTTTTCCTTTGGGCCTCTCTTTGGGGACGCTCGCGGTGAGCTGGAGAAATACAGAGAGAGAGAGAGAGAGAGAGAGAGAAGAGGATGTACCAGGTGTCCTTGGAGAATTGGAACGTCACTCAAAGAGGCTGATGACTCTCGGGAGAGGATCAGGAATAAGAGAAAGAAGGAGCGAAGGACAGGAACTTCCTATATGTAGCTCGCTCGGCTTGGATCGCGACGAATCGACGAGGTTTTATCTAAGGCATTTGGGGGAAAAATTGACCTCCGGCGTATCGCGCGACCATCCCTGACGAATCGTTTGACGTTTCTATTTTTATTTTTTTTTTCGCCGCGATGAGGGGATATATATAATCGAGGGAAGCGTATGGACAGGAGCGAGGATTAAGTAGGTGGAATTTTTCAAGTTTTATCGGCGAGCATCGATACCTCGCTCTTGTTGTGCGCGCGTCTGATGGAATATAATACGGTTATGCGAGCGAGCCGGACGCTCGGCGTGGATACGAGGTTTTCGTTGCGTAATTTATGGCCTCGTACGTTCCCATCGAAATTATTTATTACGCATTGTTAGAAATAGAGTATTAATTAAAGATAATGCTAACGGTGATACTGAGGAAGATGGGAAACGTATAAAACATAAACAAAGTCGATAACATGTTCGTGGCTTGATAAAGTGTGACAAAAAATGGGTTTCCATGCCCTATTTACAAAGGATTTGTATTGATTTTTCGCTTCCATCGGTATCGGTTCAAAAATAAAATTGAAATTTGCTTGAATTTGAATCGCGCTCTGTATCAACATTACATCCATATGCATTGTGCGTATAGAAAGCAGCTATTATTTTATTAGATATAGCAGCGGTAATAAACATTTGTAAAAAGGGTTCGATTGGCTGTTTTAACATAAATATCCGTCCTTCGTGAGAATCTTTTCAAGCAGCACTGCAATTTGCTTAAAAGTACGAGACCGTATTGAGCAAGAAGATAGAGTACACACACACACATATATATATTCCAACACGATTTGTGTATATACGTGAATGTAAAGATACAATGTTACATATGCATTGTATCGTTTACTGCATATGCGCATACTTTTTTTTAAAGCTTCGACACAAATTCCAAGTGGTGCGTGCGCGCTCATCGACTCGTATATCTGTCCGATTCTCGTCATTTTCACTCACAAAAGAAAATCGAAGCGCACCCGTCGCAGCTCTCTGTCAGTCCTAGAATTCCTCTCCGTTACACTAATCGCCGAATCTAAATAAGAAAATGCGGGTCACAGAAAGAGAGAGAGAAAGAGAGTTTTTTTCTTCCGAAAATTCACATTATGCAACAGATCGAATGTATACACACAGAGACACCGCATACAGATCGATCGATATACGCATCAGATCATCTTGTGCAGACGTTAAATCCCGATGTCCTATAGGATATCGAGAAGCGCGCGAGAGGCACGAAAAGTAGGAGGCGTTAAGTGTGTGCAGTATACGCAGCATAGGGGGGACTGACCGGTTTGACATATTTTAAGGCTTCTTTGTAGTTTTGTTTGCGGCCACTCAAGCCCACTGCTATGGGCCCGTCGAGGTTCTTCTTAGCGTCGGGCGCTTTGTGCATTGCTGCGCTGCTCCTTTCGTTGGCTCTTTCTCTGGGTCCCCCCGGAGTCTCGCTCTCGCTCTCTCTCTCTCTGCTCTCCTCGATATTCCCACAGAAACTGAATGTGTCACCCCTCCTGCCGTCCTCGTTCGACTCAATAAAATCCAGGCGCGCGTATATAATACTTACCTGGGACTCTCTTGCCGAGTGCTTCTGACCTCCAGCGCGCGACTGTCCTTTCTATGCTTTTGCTTTTGGGGGAAAAACGACGTTTTTTTCTTTTTTATATTCTTTGCCTTTTGCTGCATGTCGAGTTTGAGGAAGAGGGAGGGGGGGGGGGGGGGGGAGAAAAGTCGACCGTTTTTCCTGGTGTGGCCGTTGGGAGGGGCTGGAAAGTCTAGGAAAATTTCTGGCGTTTACGAGAAGACGGACTGCATCGAAGAGTTGAGTGAGAACGTGGATATAGAAAGGCGTGAACAATGAATGTGACTTGTCATTTTTTTTCTGACACTTTTCTTCTGCCCTAATATATTACACATTCTTTTTCTTTAACTTTAAATCCTTGGACCTTCGACATTCTTTGTTTTGAATGATACTATCATAGGAATGCTATGATGAAGGAACATGATATTGAAATAGTTATTACTGAAATGAAGACCAATTTTATTTGCTCAACTAAGGGTATTCGTTAGTTTTGGTGCAATGTTTTAAGATTTGATAATCAATTACTCGTTGAAATAGACCTTGAACTGTATGTATTATTTATTGATCGATACACGTTTTACGTACAGTAAAAAGTATTTAAGGATCAGTTCTTATTTCGTTGTCACTGAATAAAAATTTTCCGTTAATGAAACCGAGATGACGCAAAAGCTTATGCATAATTTGAGCTATTGCTTTTTGTGATCTTTTACACGACTAGGAACTTAAACTTCTCCGTTTTAACCTTAGATTTTAAAAATAAGTAAGAATTGTACCTTTTATATTTCGGTAATGTCGTTAGGACTTTTGTAAATTAGAACGCGCGTGCGATGACGCAAATGTTATTATTAGGAGCGTATCTTTGCACACAATGTTGCATACTTTAAATTACAAATACTGCATGCGATCTAAAATAAGTTGTTGTATTTTTAGAAAGAGAAAACTTTCAGATGCAGCTTTAATTATTCTTTGTTTTCTAAAAATAATCTCGCCAATATAACAATTATAATATAGCGCATTTCAAAATTCCTTTTATTTAATTATAAACTTCGAATATCTTTTATGTTTAATTATTAAAATAATAAAATATCCAATGAATATAAATTGCATGAAACCTACACTGAGAGAAATGATGTCTTGTATTAAATGATCGGTGTATTTACAGAAACATTAATGAATATCACTTATATTAAATACGAATACATTTGTCATGAAGCTCTAGTTCTTAACTGTTAACGTACGTTTGGATTTAATATTAAACCATCGTGTTGTTGTTATAAGTGATAAGAATACTTAATAGTTAATGAATATGTATTACAACATATTTCAATTAATTTGTATTGAGACTAAAATTTAAAGTTAAATAAAATATTAAATGTATTACTCTGCGTGTCTATTTTATTAGAAAACCAAAGTAATATTATATTATAAATGTCTATTTCGATTCCGCGAAGAAAAGGTATATTTACAAAAGCGTGAAAAGTACAATATATAGAGGTCAAAAAGAGAAAGAAAGAGAGAAGAGAGAGAGATTAATTAATAATAATATTATCACAATGTTGTTGTTATTATCACAATTGATAATAATTAATATCACAATGTTGAAGTTACGGAATGAATGAATTCAAATACAAAATGTTTGGCGTTAAATCCTTGTGACATTTAATATTAGTGAAGCAGTTATTAACTATTAATCCACGGCGGATTTGATACAAGTCACATGTTCAAGTGAATATTCATTAACAGTAAATGAATATTCAATTCGCCATATTAAAATCCACATTCATTAACAGTTAAGCCACAGTCATTTACTGCAAGACATTTTTTTTCTCAGTGTATAAGAAACATTAAAATGATTTTTACACCCGAAGTAGTGAGAGATTCATTTAAAAACATAGTTATTTATACGACAGCTTTGAGGCACCGTCTGACGATTGTAAAAAAAATGTATACATATCTTCACCCTTCACTCAATTTAAGCAAACAGATCTTTGGGTCAGTCGAGTTTCTCCATTTTATTGGTATACCTGCGTAGCCGCCGATGTAGAAAAAAAATAACGAAATATAACTGCAGCGCCTCGTATATACATAACAGTCGAAATTAAAAGTTCTCGAGTAGTCTGTCCGTGAGGATCTTGGTCGAGAATATGGGCGAGCTTCCGAGTGGCAGTCGGTCGGTAAGCCAATAGTGGCCACAGAAGTAACCCTCCTCGGCTTCGAGTTCGTCATAAAAATTAACGAAACGCTTTACGAGAGGCGAATTTCCGGCGACGATTTACGACGTACGACTCCTCCGAGTGGCACAGTAGATCCATGCATCGTATAATATTATAACCCAGAGGCGCGCGGTGGACTACTAGAGGAGTCCGAGAGAAGCTTATACCCCGGCCGAATCACCGGACAGACCGAATTCGTAAAACCGAGCGACTATCCGAACCGCTCGGATTTTCGAGCTGTACAAAGGAGATAATAAGGCTGCAGCGCGCCCCGAAGTGCTTACCGCACTCAACTTTGTTTTCTTTTGCTCTCGCGAGCGCGCGTCTATTGTTCAGGATTCTTTCTTGGGAATGTTGGTCAAATCAAGATTTCGTATAACCGTTTTCGTCGATACCAACTACTCCGGGTGGGTGAATCTTTCAGATTTTCGGTGCACTTTATTGAGCCACGTTTTCCCGGAGCAGTCTTGCATTTCGATACTTTAGACGTACTATTCGGATGTTTGCCGTATAATTTGGAATGAACGAGCCGAAAATAATTAAGCTGTTACGAAGGAAAGGCGCGTTTTTAAAAAGTAATAGAAAAATAAATCAACTGGGGCTCAGAGCGCGGAACGAGTATCGCGTCAAGAACTTTGTTGATTTATGAAAAAAGTAATAATTTTTTAATCGATATTAAGGTAGGAAGAAAAATGAAGGAGCGCCGGCGCGGCGGAGGAAGGAAAAAGGAGGTGAGAGTGAGAGAAGGTAGAAAGGAGATTGGGATAATAGTGGAAGACGAGTTTTTAATACTAAGAGTTTTTCGAACTTTATCCTTTTCCACTCTTTTTTCTTTTTCTTTTTTCTCTTCGTCTCTCGAATATAAATATGCATGCGATCTCCTTTATACTCCACGGGCGTTGGGTCAGATCGTATTTCATTTTACTTCCTTCATCGTGGAAGTAACGAAACGTCGTAAGATAGAATTTAAATTGCAAATGCGTTAAAGGATATTTTCATGTCTTGAGGTCTAACCTATTTTTTCTCTCTTCCACGTATTTCTTTATTTTTCTTTCACTCGCGACGCGAAATTACCTGTATTTTGTTACATTTGCGAGAACCGTATAATAAGCTCATTTTTTTAAGTGTATCTCGAGATAAATACACGCCGTCGAATGAATAAGTAATTTTGCGTGAAAATTCAATTTTTTGTTCGCAAATAAAAGCTCGCAAAAATTACGATTCAATGGCAGGGTACTTTGTCTTTGATGAGACTCTTAACTTTGAATGGAATGTAGTACTTATATGAAAAAAAATTTTCGGAACATTCTCTAAAAAACAGTATGGTAAATAGTACGAATGCCTAAAATTGAAAGCGATTATTTAATCGAATGATTTTACTCGTTCTCAATAAAACTGCAGTCCATCAAATATTTCAACATCCCCGCAGATTCTTGCACTCGAATCATGCGATGCAGGTACAAAATAACGCAGCGAAAGAAACTAACGTTCCTTAATCCCCATAAAAGCGAAGGTCCACCGTAAAAAGGCTCGAATTAAGCATTTAAGAAGGAAAAGGTGTAATATAGTAAACGACCCTCGTCTCAGCGAGCAAAGAGGACGGCGATGGTGGCACCTACAGCCGCATCGATATCGGTCCGATTTTTCGCGGACAATTTCCGCGTCTCTTTAAGCATCTCTGCCAGACGTAGCAACGTCGAGTCAGCTGGTTCTCCCGGTCTAGGGTATCGAGCGAGTAAATGTACCGGCTACAAAATCCCTCCTCTCTCTCTCTCTTCTTTTTGCTCCAGCTCTCATATATACGCGGCGCAGCGCGGCAAAAAGCGAGGGACGCGCGCGTGCAATAACTGAAAATGGTCTTTTCTTGCCGCCATGCGACGACAACGACGACGACGACGACGACGCCACTTAAAGATTAGGACGACGCGAGGGGGAGGTTATACATCCTGCGGAAAAGTCTCGTAAAAATCTATCATGCGAGCGCGCGCGAGGATCTTTTTTTTTTTTTATACGGCGCGCTCGCTGGCTGATGTTACCGCGAATGGCTCGCGCACGCTCCTTCTGCCGACGTATATATGTAGAGGCGTCAAGCTTCTTCCCATACCGAAAGCTATGATTCGTCGCTGGAGCGTGATGCCATGCAAAAAGGCTCCTATATGGCTTTTGGATCGGCTCTTCCTTTGTTTTTTTTTACGAGGTGCGGAACGAAGCTTTTGATTGTCGGTGAAATGGATGTAGGTAAGCGAGAGCTTTAAGGGTTTCGCATAACGCGATTCTGAGCTCTTTGCAGAGCAATATGCCCTATTGATTTGTTTATTTTGCGCGTACCTTTGTGTTTCGAACCTTCCTCTATTGTTTATTATTAAATTCATTTCACTAATTTATTAGTATACTGAAAATGTGAGGGATTACGTATATAGAAACAATGCAGTTTCACTCGATCCTTTCTTACAGAAAAAAGTACCCAAAGATACATCCACCTCTTTGAACGACTTACTTCGCGACTGCAAATCTATATAAAAAAAGGGCTTCAAATCAGCACACACGTACACACGCACATGGTATGCGCTAAAGCTCAAGAAACGCATCTGAGAACAGAAAGAAGTTTGGAAAGCTGCATGGCAGCGAGGGACACGCAGCCGAGGAAGAAGGAAGCGGTGGCTTGCACAAAGTGGAACGCCGAGAGAGAGAGAGAGAGAGAGAGAGAGAGAGAGAGAGAGAGAGAGAGAGAGTGGAGTCGTCCCGCGGGCGCGGAACTCGCGCGTGATCCGAATCCCCGAGTTATTTCATTTTCAACCCTTTCAGCCAACCGTCTACGTCCCTGTCTACGAGGGAGGAGGAGGACGACTACTACTACTACTACTACTACTGCGACGTCGCCCCGTGATAATTTTATTTTTTCACGCTCTGAATAAACCAGTTTTTCCTAAGCTAATGCTGCCTTCTCGGTATGCACAGCCATTCGCTCGCTGGCGACGCGCGCGCTTCGCTCTTTATTTCGCTTCTCTCTCCCCTCTCCCTCTCTCTCTCTCTCTCTCTTTCTCGCTTGTCTCGCTCCTTCGCTTATCTTTCACTCTGGTATATATATTTGTTTTCTTATTTTCCTCGCTTTCCTCGCCTATTTGTCCTGCTTCTCTGCTGATTTCCTCTTTCGCGCCCTGGCTATCATTTGTTCCACCTCGCTATGGGGCTTTCGTATTATCTATGCTCTCCTTCTTCTCGACAACGTTCAATACTGTGCGAGTGCCGATGCTTAAGCTTATTTTAAATGAACAAGCAATGTGCTAATGAATCAGTTTCTTTTTCCCCGAATCGCTAGTACCATCAAATTTTATAATGTAAATGGATAATATTATTTATTAAAGAATAATTTGAACTTTTTTGAAAGTTTTGATAAATTCCAGTTGCATGCGGTTTCTAACCAACATTTCACTAAAACTCGGTGGACGCGACACTCGTAAACTACATTTATGAATCGAAGAAGCCGCACGAGAAAATAAAATGAAGCAACATACAAGGGGTATGAGCTTTTCTCCGCGGCTGAAAGAGGAAAGCGTTCGTCGAATGTCAAAAGGCAATATCGACTAACGGTGTAGTCGTTATCGCACTAAGTAAGCTTTTAGCGGGCCGAGAGTCGTTACAGTGCTGCGAACTTCCGCAGGACACGTTTATATCGATCAATTCGCTGTGTATGTGTGTCCTTGCAGGCTGCGCTCGCAGCACTCGGGGACACCTGAACACTGTAGCGACTCTCGTTCTCTGCGGGCTTTATCTTCCTTGGCTGCTGCCCCTTTCCGCTTTCACTTCGCTGCACCCATCATATGCCGGGCTGTGCTCGCGTGCACACACTGACATCACGCACTTGTCCTCGTTACCAAGATTTTACGGCTACCCGCGAGCTTTTCTTTAGATAGCTACGCGGTGTCGTACGGGATTTTGTGGATCGTCGGGGAGCCCTTTGCTTCGAGCTGGCACCGTTTTTTTGTGCAACTCTTTTTTTTTCTTGTGCAAACACACATTATCGTACAAGTGTTGATAGGCAGATTCCGCTACCGTTGTTCCAGAAACTGAAATATGTTAAAGGGTTGTATTTAGTATGTTAAGAATTATCGATGTACATTTTAAATGGTGGAAAAGGAGTTTTGTTTCAGGAAATGTGCAAGAATCGGAAATATTTCTACCTTATCGACATACATATTCACTTATATATGTAAGCCTTAAGAGTAGTCCCCCTTGTAAGTAAAAATATTATTAATACATCATCGCAAAGAACTCTGTTAAAATATTAAATTACAATCCCGATTTGTTGCAATTCTAACAGCGTTGCTTTTCATGTATATTTTGCACCCATGAGTGAAGTTTACGTAAGAGTTGAAGTATGCGATATATAGATTCTCCTTTTTACTCCAATTTACATCATTTCTCTGTAGTACTTAACAGCTGCTGCTATGATGGCTTGATTTACTCTGCAATTTCTGAGAATCTCTCACTTCAATAGTACAAAAATCTCAAATCTGATGAAAAACCATTTATACTGTGAGAATATATTATGAAATATACTTTAAAAATATATTAAAAAATTAAATCAATTTTTTTCGTAATCTTTTGGTACTATATCATCTTAAATAATTAACTTAAGATAATCCGAGTGCCGTGCTAGTCTATATAGCAGCTAATTAAAATTTCAATTGCGATAAAAAGATTCTGTTCATATATACTTAATTATTTTGCAAGCTGAATATTTATTTTTATATTATTTCTTATAGAGTAAAAAGTATTCAATTGATTTTACTGAATATTATGTTTTTTGTAATTTCTTAACAATACATTCTCAAAAAGGTTGGCAACTACATATTCTTACGATTTTTAATAATCCTATGATTTAAAAAATATATTTCTGTTAGTTTTTTATTTTTTCATATATTTTAGAAATATAAAAAAAAAATTATTTCATAAACTACTAACAAAATAACTTTTGAAAATAATTGGTAAGATATGCGCATTTTCTTAGAATATTATATTAAAAATATATTTATAAAAAGAATTATGTGCTAAATTTATTTAAAAACTTATAAATTGGCCAATCTGTACAATCTGTACCAAAGGGAAAATTTGCCATTACAGGTAGTTAGCTAGCCTTTCATTTGAAAATTTTCCTTTACAGGTAGATAGCTAGCCAGAATAGGATTCAAAATAGTACATCGTCTACCAACGACCAGCCTTGCGCTTCTATTCTGCGCGCTGGTTGCCGGATCACCGAGGTTAAGCAGCTCTCAACAAGGTCAGTACTTGGATGGGTGACCGTTCGACGAACCACCGTTGGTGCTGTGGTATCCGTTTTTTTTTAATCTATATATTTTTATACGTGGTTCTTTTTACCTATTAACATTTTGGTTTACATTTTGTACAGATTGGCCAATTTATAAGTATTTAAATAAATTTAGCACATAATTTTTTTTATAGATATACTTTTAATATAATATTCCACCAAAATTCGCATATCTTACCAATTATTTTTAAAAGTTATTTTGTTAGTAGTTTATGAATTCATTTTTTTTATATTTCTAAAATATATGAAAAAATAAAAGCTAACAGAAATATTTTTTTTTAAATCATAGGATAATTAAAAATCATAAGAACATGTAGTTGCCAACCTTTTTGAGAATGTATTGTTAAGTAGTTACAAAAAACATAACAATCAGTAAAGATACAAATCAATTGAGCTTTACATAAAAAAGATTTCTATTACGCCCTTTTTGAATCTCTTTCAAAGTATGCTATAGGTATATATCATATCTATTCGTAAAACGTGAGAAAAAAAAATATTGAAAATTTAAAACCGTCTTAAAATCTTGAGTTTATTTATTTATGAATGCTAAAAAATTTTTTTGGAATAGTGGAATATGATTTAAAATATTAAAAACACGATTTTTCACCGATTTCTAGAAATTTTTTTGATAAAAATTCAAGCAGAGCACTGATAAATATTTTCTTGATTTATTTTCCACCAATAAAGTGTTCTAAATTTTTTTCGATTTTTTTGTGAAATGAAAAATCATTAAAATAATTAAAACCCTGACTTTTGGTCAATTTTGGAATTTTTTTCGGTAAAACTCTAAGCACAGCGCTAATAATTAAGTTTAGACTTATTTTCCACCAATAAGGTATT
>UELV01079320.1:0-10230 GCA_900490015.1 Megastigmus stigmatizans | reverse complement strand
ATAATAGCCACTGTTACATCCTTTTGGATCCCTGCGATCTCGAAAGGTAAGCTAACATAGCCTACGATGGACGAGTAATGACCATTTGCCATTCTCGCCCCTCTGCCATAACTAGGCCGGAGCTCTCTGCCACATGCACTAGCGGTCTGTAGTCCTACTGATCCCATCATAGTGCGTGAGGCTCCTGGATCAAATAATGCTCGAATCCTGTAGCCACCAATTTGCACTTGGAGCCACCAACGGTCTTCGCTTTCATCAGGATTCGAGCATCCTTCTATTGACCCTTCGGGTTGCTCAGAGGTCCTCATACCTTCTGAGCAACTCTTATCAGCCTCTTTGGCCGACTCGGAGGTCTTAGGCGGGGTTATAGGAGCCGCAGTGACCTCTACCGCGTGCTCCTTTTTTCGTTTTCCGCCACGTTTTTCGGACAATATCGCGCCGTATGCCCCGGCTGATCGCAAACAAAGCACTTAAATGGCTTGTCCACTCTCCGGGGGCTAAGTGGCCGAGAAACGCCACCATGCTCTGCTCTGCTCCCTTTCTCCTTGGAAGAGCTCTGCCTGCTTTTGAGCTTATAATACCCCTGCCTTTTCTTGAAATCTCGCGGAGACTTGCTCCGCGAGCGATCCTTCATTTCTGCCCTCATAGCCTGAACTTCTTTCAGGATTTGAGCCAAGTCCGGCATACCTCGCGGCGCTTGGCTCACTGCGGCTACTCTCGTTTCTGCTACTGCAGAGACGCTAGGCTTCACCTTCTGCGGCTTGGCTGTCCTCTTTTACGCCACCTCTGACATTACTGTGTGCTGTGGAGACGGTGGAGATTTAAAAGCCTCTCCTGCCGCAGATATGAGCTCCGCTTTTCTAGCCAGCTCAATCAGGGACTCTGCGTCACGCGCCTCTGCGCGACGTACCATGGAGCTTCGGTAGCATGTTCCGGTGCATAATGTCCAGCTGTGCGTCCAGCGTCAGCACAGGAACTTGCTTTAATAAAATGGCTTGCAAGCACGTGATAAAATCACGTACAGGCTCATCCTGACCTTGCGTCCTCGCATTGGCCTCTGCTACCAGGCGCTGCTGAAAGCCTTTGTTTGCCCCGTACCATTTTTCAGCAGCTGCACAGAAGTCAGTCCATGTTCTCCATTCGTCACGACCATTTCTGTACCAAATGGCCGCGACACCAGTTAATAATTCTGACAGAGAGGATAGTAACTCCTCTTCTATCAGATTGGCCAATATTCTGCACTCCTCAACTCTCGTCAAAAATATGTCTATGCTCTGGTCCTTATCACCAGGGAATCGATCTTGCCATTTTCTAACTATCTGGCCCACGTCTCTGTTCGATGAGCGCAAATGAGAGTTATTCTCCTGCCACGATCTGGCATTGGATCTGAGCACATCCCCTGCACTCAGATCCATTGTTTCGGTGCCCATACTCTCTGGTCTATGGCTACCTGAGAGATTTCCCCTCACCGAGGCTGCGCCTACTCCTCGAGCACCCGAAACTACCACCCTTGGCACCTGTGTATCTTCCAGGAGGCTGCTATTCTCAGGATACTGAGTATACGTCTCCTGGAAATTTACCTGTGCCCTTCTCTGGGCTATTTTATCGGCCTGCATCTCTTGACGCAGGCCAAATGCTAGCGTTATTACCCCTGTCGCCCTTCTGCTTTCTAGCCTTGTGCTAGATGCAACTCTGCGACTTTGCTCCTCCTGGTGCATGGTAAACTCCGGCGCAGTTGGCCCCAACTGGTCTCTGCCGCCTTGCACCTCCGGAGCCACAGCCTTCCACTCTGCCTCTAACACTGCACAGCGTAGAGAGACATCTCTTATGCTCACATGCAGCATCGCCAGTTGCTGTTTAATTTCGGTGACTATATCCAATATATTCACCGAATTATCTTTTTCTGGGACTGACGCACAGTGGTCGAATTTGCTAAAAACCTGGTCAACGCTACAAATATTCTCCGCTAATTGAATAATCATAATGAAAAGTCGTATTCTTAGGTTTTTGAGGTCGCTGAGTTTAAATATATGGTCAAAACTTCTATATTTTAAATGCTAAGACTGGTATTATGATCATGGGGACATGAAGACATAATATGTAAAATTTAACCCATTAATTCTGAATTCTTCTCGACTTTCGACGATGTAACTTTTTCTGTAAACGTCCTAGAAAAATTTTAACTCCAATGTTCCTGATAGTTTAAAGTCTCGTATTTCAAATTCCGTAGAGAGAATTGGTCTAAAGATCGATTTATAAAAGTTATAGCGATTTTTTCAGAAAAAGTGAGTAATTTTCCAAAAAAAATTTTTCAAAAACATTCAGTTTTGTCGGAAAATAAGCATAACTTTTTCTAAATTGATGTCTAGGCTAATTCTGGTTAAAGCGTTTAAAAGATGAGATTTAAACTATCTAAAACACTGTATCTAAAATTTTTTGCAAGATTTTACAATTTTTTCCAAGTTTACATAAAAAGTTACAGCATCGCAGGTCGAGAAGAAAAAATGAATGAATCTCTCGAAATCTGTTATCGCAGGTTCGAACCACGCCAGTGGTGTGCTGAGATCGATTCCGTGTGCTTTCGGGAGAATATCGCCAATCTAGCGAATTTTTGCTTAACAAAATATTTCGCAAAATTAAACCAACTAATTCATAAAATCAATCGATCAAACCCCACAAATAAAAAAAAATTCTCCCAAAAGCACCCTACCTCTATTTTAAATGAATAACTCGTCGCTTCAATTCTTCCTGAAAACGCAAAAAAAACGCACGAAGTCAAAAGAAAAAAAAAAATAATAAATATCACAAATATTAAAAATTCGTGATGTACTTTACTCGTCTGTGCTTCATTCCCAAAGCATTTTTGTTCAACCAAAACAAACAAAAAAAAACAGTAAAAAAAATTTATAAACTGTTTTACCGACAGTTACCCGTGAAATTTTATCAATATCAGGTGGATTATTACTAAATAATCTACCCAGCACTCTAACTGCTCAATTCACCTCGACGAATGAAGTACCTAGCGTCCAAACATTTAAACCTTATAACAACAAATTAGAAATTTATTTATTATATAAATATTTAACGCTAGCACACCACTAGCACTGCTGCACACAGCACATACCACTGTGCACCGCCTTCAGCTGCGAGTACAAGCCATCAAAAATTAAAATGAAAATCAAATAAAATTTTGGCTGCTACGTCTATGAGCCTGTACTCGCGCTGGTTCCACGCCGCTGGCACACTTGGTGTGGAGCCCTCGCAAGCGCTGGCTTTCCCACCGCTCGCGTCTCTCCTCTCGTAGCGCGCCCCTCTCGGCTCTCTCTTGGCCGTATAGCTGCCGGCTGACTTGCCTGCGCAGCTGACTGGGTTCGCGCTCTCTCTCTTGCTGGCAACGCAGGCGCTCGCAGGCTACAGTGCACTGTCGCCGGCGCACTACCTCTCTCTCGCACTCACGTAAGCGCTTACACGTGTCGGGCTATACTCTTACCTATAGCTCCGGCGCATGTAAAGAAAGTCGCTTTGACTTTGAGCGCCTTTATGTCGCGTGCCTTTCCGGTTTAACGCGCCTATATTTCAACACGTATAGTGCTTGAAATATTATTTGAAATAATATTTCACAACTGAAATCCGTATCTTTCCTTGATATGTGATTTCTGCACTAATACACGCGCACTAAATTCTTAATACTTTCCGCGCCTAAATCCCGAAACCGAACACGTTAAGGGCGCCAGTTGTAACGGGGCTGATTTTCTTTCAGTGTGCGGTAACCCTATACTGTACACTCCTCTCTGCTACACGTTGCAGTGGGAAAATCCTTTGATTTATCCCACTGTTCAGGATCAATCAGCTTTCGTTTACAAACGCGAGACTCTCTTGCTGAGTCTCGCTTTCCGATGCTCGGACAATATACTCGTGAACACCGTGCAATGTTCACGAGTCCTGCTTGCTCAGAAAATGCACAGTAGATCCGCTATCTACTGTGCCCGCGGAGGCGGCGGTAATCGCGGGATATCGGGGAAAATAAGGATCTCTCGTAAATGAAAATAGTACGAATCTAATAAATGAAATATATTCTCGTAATGTATTCGGTTACGTACGGAAGTACAATATTTTCGCGAACCGAGAAAGACAGAGTTCTAACGACGCGCACGCACACACACATGCACGGATCGCCTCTGCGATCCGTCGCTATAGTACAAAAGTACTTACTTGTGCTGCTCTGCACTCCGTATCAGCTCTCTCTCTCTCTCTCTCTCTCTCTCTCTCTCTGTAGAGTATTGCACTGGCTGCAGTCCAGTGCAATTATCCGGGTGGTGGTGGCAATCTACACGCACCAACACACACAATTACGCGTCGTGGTTTTCTCTCTCTATTCTCTATCCGTGCGGAAGGTTTCGCGGCCGAAATCGATCTGAGGCTCGATGGCCCTCCTCTGTCGCGCGCTAATTACCGCTGTCTCTCTCTCGCGACACTTACCTCCGCTCTCTCTCTCGCTCATCATCTTCGATGCCTGAGCGCCGTCGGATCGAGCATACAATCGAATTAACGATTGAATATTCAATTCAATCGTGAATTCGTTATAATATATACTTTTGTTTTTGCGAATATTATATTATTTAAAACGCAATAATTTTGTTAGAACATAGTAATAAGGAAATAATTGTAAAACCTCGAAAATCTGAACTCGTGACGAAAATAGCCAACACGCAGGCTCCAAGCACGTTAGACAGTGCCCATCTTCCCCCACTCACTGGAGTTAAGGGAGGAGATGCGCTTGCCTATAAAACACCCGGAAAATTCGGAGGGCCTGAAGCAGTTTGATCTTGACTTCCGTACTGTGCTGTCGTTCTGCACGTCTCGAAGCCGAGGACAAATTTCTAACACGATTTCGTTCGAAACTCCGTGCTTGGAGGTCGTGTGTGCGCATGTGCCTGTCCCAACATCAAGCCACTCTCGGAGAACGCAGAAGTCAGCAGCAGCAACTCTTCCCGCGACTACGTAGAGCCTCAGCCTGGCCAGGATCCACTCATCAGCGTACGCGTATTTTTTCAGATTTTTGAGGTTCAAAGTAAGTTTTTGTACTCCCATATGTAATCTTTACTTTTTTTCTTATTTTCTAAATTAAATTACATTTTTGTCTCATACAAAATTTTAAAAGAAATCTATCTCTTTTTCTTTCGTATTAAATATAAATTAACTTCTGTGATCGAGTGCCGCGAGACTCTGCACCGATTTACAAGAAGTACATTATTACTTTTCCCTGTAATCGCTCCCTCTCTCCTTTTAAAGGAACTTTTGAAAACAGATTTATCTCTCTCATGAATACTATGTGTCGCCATTCTGCACTGATTCATGGGGAGAGGAATTTATTTCTTTAGTGCTAAATCTCTGTAATCTCCCTCTTGAGAAGCGTGTCGATCCATGCTGCTGTGCTGTAGCGAAGAGCGGCTTTCAGAGTGCGATGAAATCTTTTCACCATGCCGTTAGCCTGACGGTGGTATGAAGTCGTGTGAATGATTTTGATCCCCATCAGTCGTGCGAGCTCGTTGAACAGGGCTGACTCGAATTGTGCGCCACGATCTGATGTGATGCGTATCGGCGTTCCGAAAAACGTTATCCAGTGATCCACCAGGGCCTTGACGACGGTGCTGGCCTGCATATCTGGAAGTGGAATCGCTGTGGGCCAACGAGAAAATCTATCTATTATTGTAACACAGTATTTCATGCCTCTGACGATCGGTAGTTTGATGAAAGCCACATGTAGGTGTTCAAACCAGTTGTCTGGTTCGATGAACTTTCCAAAAGCTGTCCTGTTATGCCTGCTCACCTTTGAAATTTGGCATGCTTCACATGTTTTCGGCCATGCGCGCGCGTCGCGTCGTATACCTGGCCAAATGTGCTTTTCAGCTAGTGCATGGGCTGTAACTGAAATACCTGGATGCGCCAATGCATCGAATGCTGTGCGATGTAGTGTTGCTGGAAGGTAAGGCCTGACTGCCGTCCTACACGGCGCAGAGCACGCCGTACCCGTCGATTTGTAGTTGCTGAAGCTGCAGACTCGTTGAGGTCATGATTGTTGGCAAGTCGTCGTCCTCTTCTTGAGTTTCGGCGATGATTGCTGCGTTGAGAGACGTTGGCATCGTGACGGTCGCGATGTTCAATTCTGCGTCCTTCTCGTTTGGTGTCGTGGGGCGTGAAAGCGCGTCTGCTACCACGTTGTCGGCTCCTCTGGCGTGCTTGCGCGTTGCGTTAAAGCGTAGAATATACTTTAGTTGACGTGCTTGCCTCGGAGAAGCTTTGTCTGCCCTCTGGTCCGGGGCATACACTATAGGCTTGTGGTCAGTGTAGATGATGAAGTGTCGACCTTCCAGGAGTCGCTCAAAATGTCTCACGGCCTCGTACATTGCTAGTAGCTCTCTGTCGTACGCTGAGTAACGTTTCTGCGTGTCGGTGAGCTTCTGTGAAAAGAACCCAAGTGGTCTCCAGGAACGATCCTTTTGTTGCTGTTCCAGCGCAGCTCCGATTGTGATATCTGACGCATCGGTTCGAAGAGCGAGCGGTGCGCCTGGAACATAAAATGACGTCCGAACTGCCTCTACTATCTTCTTGCAGTTGATGAAGGCCTTATCTGCTTCCTGGTTCCATTTGACTTTCGACTTTTTGGTTGTTCCTTTCAGAAGATCATGTAACGGTGCTTGCGTTTCGGCTGCGTGAGGGATGCATCTCCGATAATAGTTGACGATTTTAAGAAATCTCCGTAATTCTGTAGACATCGTTGGCTTTGGAAAAGTTGTTGTAGCAGGTCTTCAGTAATTGGAAGCGGGTATCTATCCGGTATTGTGCATGCGTTCAATCTTCTGTAGTCTCCTACGACTCTCCATGATCCGTCTTTCTTTGGAATGATGTGGAGTGGACTGGCCCATTGGCTGCATGATGGTCTAATCACTCCTTTGTCGAGCAGCTCCGTGAATGCTTGCTTGGCTGCATCCAAGCGTTCGCCGATTAGACGTCTGGGACGTTCGACAACTGGTAGTCCAACGATGGTGATATGATGTTTAACCGGCAGGTCTGGAATTTCCACCGGGCTTGTGTTGGCCTCGAATACGTCCTGAAAATCCTTAAGCAGCTTCGTATATCTGCCTGCGAGCTCAGCGTCCAGCTGATTGAATGTGTCGTTGACTTGGCGAGCGTTCCTTTTGCTGTTTTTCCGGATCCTGGGTCGAGTAGTTGAGCGTTCCGTAAACCTGGTAGTAGCTCATTTGCCACGAGAAAATCCGCTCCCAGAATGCCCAAAGGAACGTCAGCGATCACAAAATTGCAGCAGCGTTCTCCAATGAGACCTAAATCTAAGGTCAGCCTCCTGATTCCGTATGTATCAATATTCGTCTGGTTAGCCGCGTGTAGAACCAATGGTTGCTTTTACACCTCCTCAGGTATAGCCGATATGGGCAGTATGGACACCATCGATCCTGTGTCCACCAGGAATTGTAGCTGCGTACGTGCGTCACGAACGTGTAGGCGGTTCTCCTTTGAATTGGCTCCCACCACCGCTGCCTGCCTCGGTGATGGAGCTATGCGTTTCCCGGTGCTGTAGAATTATAGGTGCAAGGCTGCTTGCACTTTCTGGCGTGCGTTCCGTGGATGTGATGATACCAGCAGTAGCCGTGTGGACTTGGAAAATCGTTGAACCGTGACCTTGCTCGTGACCTGTCTCGTTGCTGCTCTCTGAATTTGAATTTGGGACGAGACGACCTCCGTATTTTGCCTTGTGAGTACGGACAACTGTGCTACGGCGACTTTCAACGCAGCGATTTCCTGTAACAAATGTGAATTTGATGAGAGTTCTGGCGTAGGCGAGCAATAACCCGAACTAGCTGGCGAAACTGCTGAAATCGTAGTACGATGCTCCATGAGTCTATCTGCAATACTGGTAAGGTCGATATCTTCCTTATCAACCGCTCGTAAAAGTTGTGATGTATCTGGTGGTAAAAGATCGAGCCATCTAAGTTTGAGCGCGGAATCCGTAATTTTTCCTGCGGCTAAAATCTTCATTTCGCGGAACAGTGTCGACGGCTTTTTGTCACCAAGTTTCATACCAGTAAGCACTTTTTGCAATTATTTTTCGACCGAGTCAGCTGTCCGAGCTATCACTGCTTCTTTTAAAGTTTTATATTTTTCCGCTTCTGGAGATGAACCAATAATGTCCGCTAACTCCTCGATAGTCGCCGTGTTTAGAGCACCCACTATTAAATTGTATTTCTGCGCGTCATCCGTAACTGCGTGTGTTGTGAAAACTGCCTCTACTTGTAGAAACCATAAATTTGGTTTTGCGGCCCAAAATGGCGGAATAGCTTTTCTCGCGAGCGCAGCCATGTTTGTGTCGTCACTTCGAAATTCTGATAATGCTTCGTTATCTGGCTCGGTAGCGCGCGTGTCGTCTGCAATGGCGGCTAAATTGCTGCTAAGCGCCTTCTGATGATCGAGTTCGTTGCGCGACACACTCTCGAACAATTGCGCGGCTGGGCGGAAATCCTCTTGATGTGCTTCTGCTTGCGCGTAATCTTGTATCTGTCTGTCGCTATTGGGCAAGCTCGAAGCGCGTCGTCTCACCGTTATGTTCGCGTCACTCAATGACTTCCGTTCTGCGTTTGAATTTAAACAGTCAACGTTCGAAGTGGGCGGAAGTTCAAAAAATGGCGGTTGCGGAGGTTCCAGAGTCTTTGTTCTGCCTGGCGTCGGTTGCAGAGATGGCAAGATGGCGTCTGTGTTGGCTTCCTTGCACGTTTTTTTCGCCCTCTTTGTTTGCTGGGCGCGGATACGAGGCGGTGGACTGACCTGTTTTAATTTGATGCGCGGGCTCACGAAATGATGATGGGAGGTCTGTCGCTGCTTCTGTTTCTCCTCTGCGGGGTTTTCCGTGTCCTCGACCGCATGTAGCTGTATCGTCTCGTCTCCGTGATCCGCGAGCTCGTCCTCGTCCACGCCGTTCCGACTCCTCCTGACTCTCGCTGCTCGTTGACTTTTCGTCACTATTTGTAGGTGAGTGGCTCCGTTGCGTGCCACCGGTTTTCCATGGTCGTAACTCCGTTGTCGATTCTGCCTCACGATTCTCTTCGCGAGAACATTTTTTCAGTTTTCAGGTTTTGCCGATTTTTCTCTGTTCACTCAATCACAGACACGGTCACGGGGTCACCACTTTGTAGATCTCTAGGGGATCCACTTTGTTGCCGCTTTATTATTAGTCTGTAACTGGATTGATGGTTAATTATTATTAAGCGCGTTGTATTACTAAAGCTCACAACGCGAGGGATCCGATTAAATAAACTCCGCTCGTAGACACCACTCACTCTATTGAAACAATAATTTATTGAAATAAACAAGAGTAATAACTAAATAACATCAAGTAATTAATAAACGCTGATAATTGTTCGATAGTACTTAGCTCGCAGTTATAATGATCACAGGTAAGAATCTCGCTGATTTGGAATTTCGCCGACACGTCCGCGTTGCTCGAGAGCTAGCGAGAGAGAGAGCGGCTTGCTCCTTTGTTTCGCGATAGCTCGCCTCGTTGTCGTCACCTCAGCTGAGGGCGCTAGTGCGCCACCTTTGCACTTCCAACTGAAAAGATCGCGCGCGGTATCAGCGCCTGCTTTCGGCGCTCGCCGCCTGCTTGCGCACACGGCCCCCATGTTGGCGCGCTGGCTGGTGTAGCTATTAGGTGCACAACTTTGCTTCCGCCGATTTTTTCGAAAATTTGAGGCTTTATTCTGAAAAAGTGATTAGCTGTTTATGATTCAAAGTACTGTCCGTCACTAGCCACTACTTTTTGCAATCTTTCGGGCAATTGTCGGATACCATCTCGAAAAAACGATGCGTCTTTTGAGGCGATCCACAAATCGATCCATTCTTTGCCTTCTTCATAAGAATGGAAATGCTGCTCAGCTAGGCCATGTGCCATCGATCGGAACAAATGGTAGTCGGAAGGAGCAATGTCTGGAGAGTACGGCGGGTGGGGTAAGACTTCCCATTTTAGGGTTTCTAAGTATGTCTTGACGGGTTTTGCGACATGTGGCCGAGCATTGTCATGTTGCAGGATAACTTTATCGTGTCTCTCTTGATACTGTGGCCGTTTCTCCTTCAATGCTCGACTCAAACGCATCAATTGCGTTCGATACCGATCCCCTGTAATAGTTTCACTCGGTTTCAACAGCTCATAATACACCACAC
>UELV01079319.1:0-15883 GCA_900490015.1 Megastigmus stigmatizans | reverse complement strand
GCCTTAGGGAGCGCAGTGTGCAATGGATACGACTTACGACATTGTTGACATGGGGAGCCCAGTTGAGAGTGAGGGTGATGAGGACACCAAGACTCTTTATTTGGGTAGCGTATAGGATGGGAACCCCGAGAATGGTGACCTTGAGGAGGCTCTCGAGGACGATGCGAGAGATAAAAGCCTCGCTCCCCAAGAGCATGACTTTGGTCTTCTCAAGGTTCAGAGGAAGGCCGTTCTCAGCCGCCCACGCAGTAACGGCCTCGGCGTCACGAGTGATTTCAGCGATACCCTCAACCAATCTGGCTGGCGGAAAAGAGTGCTAGATCTGGGTATCATTCGCGAAGATCATGTGGCGAGACACGCTCAACACTGATGGCAAGTCGTTGATGTATACTATAAAGAGTAACGGGTCCAGGACGCTTCCTTGCTGAACTCCCGCCATGACCCTTCGTCAGTCAGATGTTCAGCCACCCGCACCCACCACAGCCTGAAGCCTATCATGCAAGTAAGCATAGAACCAGGCGAGGGCCGCGTCCGAGCACATCATGCACCTCAGTTTCCGAAGGAGGACACCGTGGGGGACCATGTCAAACGCCTTAGAGAATTCAAATAGAACGAGCGCCGTTATTTTGCGCTCGTCTATCGTCCTCCTAACGTCATCAAGGACCCCCAGAAGAGCCGTCTGGATGCTGTGTCCGCAACGAAAACCCGCCTGCCTGCGGTCAAGGAGACCGGACATCTCGAGATGACGGGAAAATTGTTTATGCGCGACGCGTTCAAAGGTTTTTGAGAGCTCAGTCAGCAAGGCTATAGGGCGGGTGTCTGACATCGAGGACATCGCTGCCTTCTTCGCATAGGGCGAGAGAAAGGCCCTTTTCCAAAGCGTCGGGTACGTTGCTTCTCTGAAAGAAGCATTGAAAATAGAGGTCAAGGGCACCGCTAGAGTTGAGGAGAGATGCTTTAGCATCTCGGCGGAGATTCCATCGGGGCCCGTCGCACTGGAGGTGGATGAGTTTATGGCCCGCAGAACCTCACGATGAGACACTTTGGTGAAGGTGAAAGGCTCAACGGTCCCTCCTTTAGCGCTTGGAGGAGTTGAGGGTGAGAGCGAGAGCAGTTCCGCGAAAGCTTCCGGTGTGAGAGAGGGAACTCTCGAGTTTACGCTAGCGTAGTGGGCGTTGAGGGACTCGCGTGAGAAGCACGAAAAGGGAAATACGCGAGTTGTGGTGGCTAGGCCCATGCGGCGTAGCTGGCGCCACTTTTTTGGCACGTCGGGCGCGTTTTAGAGTCTATCTTCAAAATATTTGTTTTTTGCCGTGTTTAGCGCTTTTGAGGTGCGGCTGCGTGCTGCCTTGAAACTCTGGCAATTTTCAACCCTGCCCGGGCGTCTAGCCATGCGGTAGAGCCTGTCGCGTTCCCTCATTTGAACGCGGAAATCGGCCGTCACCCAGGGCTTGCGAGCCGAGGAGAGCGTAATCTGCCTCAGCGGGGCCTCCTCATCGAAAGTTCCGAGAATAGTCTCAGTCAGACGCTCTGTATGGTTGGTTATATTTAGGGATGAGAGAGGAGTCTCGAAGTGGGGGGTGTAGAGTGAGTGAGTTGTGTCGCTATTGTCCGGACTGTTTGGATCTGCCGCGAATGTATTTTTGAAACGGAGGTTTATCGTGTGAGTCAATGACTCTTTATCCAGGCGTTTCAGTGATCTTGATTGAATCGTTTTGTGTGTGTGTGTGTGGTGGTGCGAAAAATTTATGTCTTATGTTTATGATACCGTGACCAGCAATGGATGGGGACTGTGATTTGTGGTATGATAAAACTGAGCGAGCGTCGTTTGTTAAAAATAAATCAAGCCATGTATGCGAGTGATGGTATAGTTGTGTGGCATGGTGTGTCGGCTCAGAGGGGACCAAATGCAGTGAATTTCTATGCAAATGCATGAATAGGTTGCTTGAAGCTGCATTTTGAATATCCATGTTGATATTAAAATCCCCGGTGATTATGACGTTTGTGTAGTGTGGTAGGAAAGAGGAAAGCGTGTCGAAAAAGAGCTCAGGATACGCAGCATGTGGGCGCCTATAAACCACCGAGAAGAGGAGAAGGTTCCTGTTTTTAGCTCAAGGATGACAAACTCGGGTGCGTTTAGAAAGCACTTCTCAGAGGAAGCCAGAATTTTAACTGTGAAGTAATCACGCACGTATACGGCTACGCCTCCTCCCTCTTTTCCTACTCTGTCGTGTCTGTACAAATGAAAGTTTGGTAGGCGGAGCATGGAGTCAGTATCAAGGTCACAGAGAAAAGTCTCGGCGAGTGCCAATATGTCGCATGGCATAGAGGAGAATTGTGCTTCTACAAACGCGAAGTGTGTTTTAAGTCTGTTAACATTTATGTGAAACACGTTTAGGAATGATGCGTTTGGTGGAGGCTGACTCGTAGGGGTGTGTATGTTGTGTGTAGTGCGCGGCAGATCTGATATCCCTCATGAAGGGCGCGGAGCCAGAGGAAGATCGGCCAGGTCGGTCTCACTGCGAATAGGCGTCAGCGGACCATTTGCTGTGGCACGCATATACACAGTTAAGTTTCTGACTACCGGCCTAGCATAGTTTAGTCTTTTTTGCGCCTCATAAGCCTTGCCCAGAAGTGCGTGGATATGTTTTGGCCACAGAGCGCGCAGGTAGAGCGATGCGCCTTCACACTCGCCAATCAGGTCAGCGCAGGCTCGGCTCCTCAGTTTGGGTGCCTGCGCGATGAGGATATTGCGTGCATCTGCACTGGAGAAGCTCAAAACAATGCCCCTTGCGCGCGTATGAGTCGAGGTATGGCTGGAAGAGGCTGTGCTCACCGACGCCGAGCCTGCCGGTAGCCACTCGCGTATATTGATGAGGGAGCCCAAGAGCAGCGGCAGCTGTAATGCGGCGAGAAGGCGTTACGCTATAGTGGCGTTATCAAGCTTAACTTTACACGGAATTCCCGTTAGCAAGACTTCACGCGTGTCCTCTTCGATTGGACGAGGAACAGCGGCAGCGCGTGAGGCCTCCGTGTTCTCGAGAGCCTGCACTCGCGTCGCAAGCGTGGCAGCCTCCACACGAGTCTCAAGGATGTTTTCTCGAAGTTGCGTTCGAAGTTCGGCCAGTTCCCGTTGGACACTTGCTGTTACCGATGAAGTTAGCGAGGACGTGATCTCGGTGGTCCATGCCGCGAACCATTTCGGTGGCTGTTCACCCATGTCTGTCCAGGAATTTATCGCGATTTCACTTTGTCTGTTTGATGATTTAAGCGCGCGCGGCTGTTTAGTGGTCTGGATGTCGAACGGAGAGATGAGCGAACCTTGCCTCTTCGCCGACCCAGTATCGGGGAGGGGCGTGGCATGAGGCGTGGTCTGGGTGATCGCGACAAGTGAGAGAGGGGCGTGGTCGCGGGCAGCGCTCGGGCCAGGCGCTGACATGGATTGGCCGTGGGGCACTGGCCGAGGCAGTGACGATTTACAGCAGTGCACGCTGCGCGACGTGACATACAATTCCGGTGCACAGCAATCCGTGTGCAATAACCCCGTGTGAAAAACTGAGAATAAGGGCTGCCACACCAAAAACTCGCGAAAATCTGCAGAATCACCCTGCCGAAACCCTAACCTCCAAGAAAAGTCGAGCACTATTTAGATTTAAAACTCACTTTTCCACTGCGAATTCCACTCTGTCCACTACACCACCGATGGGGAGCCAGTTTATCTTGCAGTTAGATAGATAGATAGATAGATAGATAGATGGATGGATGGATGGATGGATGGATGGATGGATGGATGGATGGATGGATGGATGGATGGATGGATGGATGGATGGGTGGATGGGTCGTATAATAATAAATATATCCCAGTAAAACTTTCTTCATTTTTAAATGTTGCTAAAATATAATCAGTCTTAAATATCTATCACCGTCAGCTTATAAAACAAATACAGTACAATAAAATATATACAAGGCAGTCAAAAAAATGATATCCCAGTGTGCATCGTGGAGTGACTAAGCATCCAGGTCGAGGAGGTACTGCTAGATCGCCGCCTAGAATCTGCGCAAAGATGGAAGGTAGCGCAGACAATCAGGGAGAGAGTTCCAAAGGTGCGCACCTTGCACCTGGAAAGATCTTATACCGGTTTCAGTACGCACCTTCGGTATCGAGAGTTCTTTTGCAGCACCCCTGCTAGTGCCCCTGGACTGGTGTTTAGAAAAAAAGGCAGCTAAGTATTTAGGTTCATTTGATCGGAGGATCTTGTACAAAAGAATAGTGGCAAAATAATTCCTCGTGGCATCGACGCGCAGCGAGCCCAGTTTCTTCCTATAGGGGTGATGGCTCATCCCTCCTAGCATCATAGATAAATCTAACATCCAGATTGTTCAGTCTCTGTAGTTTAGTTTTCTGTTAAGTAGATGCATCAAGACACACCACGGAACAATAGTCAAGATGGGGAAGGACTAAGGCTTCAACTAACCTTCTACGCAGGTTCTCGGTGGTACACTGCCTAATAAACCGCAGACTATAGAGGGTTCTATTAATTTTTTTCGTGGCTTGATTAATATACGTCTTCCATGTTAATTTGCTATCCAGCGTAACACCGAGACTCACGACAGAATCACTAAAGGACACACGCGCCCCTTTCCCCAACTCAACACGTGGCAAACCGGCTGTAGTCGAATCATTAACATATTTATTAGAACCGAACATTATTACTTGTGTCTTGCCAGCATTGAGCCAAAGAGGTGCACGCGCAGCCCACTGAGACACAGATTGGGCCACACCGGATAGATAGTTAACCCCCGTCATGAAGTCTATCAGCAGGTACCTACAAATAGACCTGCAGAGAGAGAGAGAGAGAGAGAGAGAGAGAGAGAGAGAGAGAGAGAGAGAGAGAGATAGGGAAGGAGGAAGGGAGGGCAGGAGACAGAGAGAATATAATACTCAAACATTAATATCACAGAGCGTCTTACGTTAAAAACACAAATAAACAAATTTACAAAACAGTCGATATCTATCATATATGACATTTAAAATTACCGTAAAAACATTCACTCAAACCCTTTTTTCATAAGTTCACTCACGCTAATAAATACACACACTTTAGAACGTTGTATAGAGTTCAGGACAAAATTAGTTAACATAAACTCTTCCGCCTGCCCCCAGTATGACGTGCAAGTCGAACTTTTCAGACCGGCTTTGTCTCTGGGTGGCTAAGGATTGATTTTAAGGAGGTGATCCCTCCTTCAGGATCGCCGCCCTAAATCCGCGCAAAGATGGAATGTGGCGCAGATTGTTTGGGAGACAGTTCCAAAATCGCGCACACTGAACCTGGAAAGATCACATACCAGTTTCCGTGCGCACTCTTGGCACCGTGAGTTCTTGTGCATCACCCCTGCTTGTGCATCTGGACTGGTGTTTATCATAAGATGGCTCCAAATAAGCAAACAGCCCAGCTTCTTTCTACAGCTCTATAGTGGGTGACGTCCTCATCCCTCCTAACACCGTATATAAATCGCACACAGGTAATGTTCAGTCTCTGTAAACGTATTTTTTGCTCATCGAACACGTCAAGACACACTACAGCGCAGTAGTTCAGATGAGGTAAGACTAGAGCTTCAGGCATTCTTCTGCGCAAAGCCTCGGCGATATGTGCCCTGAAATACGCGCCACCTGCTTTGAATTTGCTTTTTAACCTCAAAAAAATTTTGACCATTTCTAATAATTTATACTTCACATTGGTTTTATGAAGCTTCGTGGTGCTTATTTAATAGATTTTAAATTTCTACTCTAATTGAAAAAAGTTTCATCAACAGAGATTATTTTGTTCTTAAATTATCGTCAAGGCTAATTTTCGGGCGAGTATTTCCTTTCAATAAAATTTCGCCTGACGCTATATAAAGATATACAAATACGTACAAAAAGAGGATGGTACGCTGAAAGTGGTTACGACGCTATATATAGATATACAAATAAGTACAAATTTCTACCCGATACAAGTCTATTCTATGTATGTCATCAAGATATTACAAGTAGAACCTAATAACTCAATATAGCTAACATAGGGAACAATATACGAGGGGTATTCAAAAAGTAAGTTTCCCTAGTTTGGCGTTTCTCTCAGACGCCACCTAGCGGACATGAGCTGATCATAGTTTCAGTTTAGGTTCTACCGATAAGAGCGGAATTAGTTTTGGTGGCCAAGAATACTTTTTTCAGCAGTACGAGCTCGACAATCATGGGGCTACCAGTGCAAAGCGGGTCCGATTGTGAATTACGTGCAGTTATCCGTTTTTTAACTGCAAAAGGGTTAAACGGCAATCAGATTCTCAGTGAATTGGTGACTATGACTATTTATGGTAAAGACTGTATGAGTGTGCAGATGGTGCGAAGATGGCGCACAGATTTTCTCGAGGGACGCGCAGAAGTGCACGATGAGCAGGGTTATGACTACGGTTTTTTGGAACGAGTTAGGTGTTTTATTGGTCGATCTTCTTGAGCCAGATACTACGATTAATGCAGATAGATATTGTGAAATGCTACAGAAACTCAGAAATGCCATTGAAAGGAAACGCCCTGGAAAATTGTCAAAAAATGTCTTGCTTTTTCATGACAACGCTCGGCCTCATTCTGCCAAAAAAACACAAACCTTACTTCAGAAATTCAAATGGGAAATTTTCGACCACCCACCTTACTCTCCAGACCTCGTACCAAGTGACTATTTCCTTTTCCCAAAGTTAAAAGAAAGTTTGGGTGGCCAGCACTTCACTTCAAATAACGAAATCGAAAAAGTCGTTAAATCGTGGATCCACAAACAGGGCACGCCATTTTTTAAGGAACGTTTGTTTAAGCTTGCAAACAGATACGAAAAATGTATTGAAGTCCAAGGCGACTACGTAGAAAAATAGTTTAAGAGTAAAAGAATAAAGTCAAATTATTTTTATAGTCTATAACTAGTGTTTTATTTTTTTCCCAACACAGGGAAACTTACTTTTTGAATACCCCTCGTACTTGGCGGCACGGCGTCATGCAGTTTATCGGTGAGCTTACACTAGTTATATGTAGATTATTTATATTAGTAGCAAATACTCTGTATATTTTAATTTTAGATAGGCTTACCATCTTGGTAATATGTATTTGGAGTCTTATAAAAAAAACATGATACTACTAAACCCACAAGCAATAGAATTATTTTTCTACTTTACCGTGAGTGGAAATAAGAAGCGATAAAAATAAATTGCCTGCTTAAATGGTTTATAAATCAAAAATATTTTCTGTGCTACATTTAGTATTACTAGTCATAGGATAAATTGAGACGCGTTATGTTTCGATATGAATTTAAAAGTAATACATGTTATACACTCATAAGAATTTTAGCTTTATTAAATATTCACATAATCGAAAATTAAAAAAATACATTTCAAATCAACTAGAAACGGGCATGATACATCACACAGAGTAGAAGGTAGTATAATTTTGTATAGATTCTGTAATTCAAATTATATATCGATCAAAATTGCTAATTAACATTATTTTTTTCACTTCAATATTAAGGAAAAAGTATTTGGTAGTTATTAAAATTAATTTGCATTGTTTTGTATATTATGGCTGCATTTGATGTAACTAATGTAAGCTTACATTTTGTTCGTCACTTTAACCCATTTCTTCCCAAGCTGCCATTTTATAGTCGATTGGTTTTTTGCTTAAAAAATTGTCGAAAAAAAAATAATAATAACCAATAGCATTTTTCCGAAGTAAAATTGTCCGCTCTTTACGATTCTGAAGTCAGAATTTCCAAAAATTTCCAAACGAATTTTCAAAATGGCGGTTTGAATTTGATGAAAAATCAGAAATACATTATAATAATCAACTATAAGATGGCCGCTTGGGAAGAAATGGGTTAATCTGCCTGATGCCGTGACTCCAAGTATGTTCGTAGTCATTGTAAGTTAAAGAATATTGTACAAAATTAAAAAGAGAAAATAATAACAGAACAACTAAAATGACTTACAAACTGCTAAGATTGCTGCTAAGCTAGAAAGAATACTTGACTATTTCTTAAATGATTTCACAACTTTCTTTAGCCAAATTTTGCCATAAGAAATTGGAAACTGATAAGAAATTGTTTATCTAATTTGCATTACTGGGATAAATAGAAGCTTTGACAGAAATTTCTTTTTTTTTTTTTATAACTTTCTTAAGGACAAAATTAGATAGTATAAAAATTGTAATAAATAATTGATTATTTAGTTAGAAATATGAATGCGATGTTATGCAGCAAAAAATACATTTTACTTTTTACATTATCAAAAGGAGGTTACATAGATATAGTAACTAAAGAGATTTGATTTTTTGCTGGAGAAGAAACATCATACTTGCCACAAATTTTACCTTTTTAATGATAGTTTCTATAATACATTCTACCTGCGTTTTCCACGTTAATTTACTATCTAATGTAACACCGAGACTCACGACGGTGTCGGAAAAAGGTACAAACGCTCCACCCCCCCATATCAACGTTTAGCAATCGCATTTTAACTAAGTCATTAACATATTTTCGAGAACCAAATATAATTGCTTTGGTCTTGTTAGCATTAAGACAGAAACAAGCGCTCAACCCACGTCGACACCAATCGTGCCGCGTCAGACAGGCGAGCTATGCCCCGCAGAAGTTCATCTGTAGGAATTGGCAGATTATTCTGTAGGTCGTCGGCATATAGTATGTGCTTAACCGCGCCATGGTCAAAGAGGTCTTTAAGGTCATTGATGTAGAGATTGAGGAGCAAAGGTCCGAGGACCGACGCCTGTGGTACACCTAAATTTGTTTCAACCCACGAGGAACAACCATTTTTAGATAGAATGCGCTGTGTACGGTCTTGTAAATACGATTTAATCCTCAGGAGTGTGGACCACGAGAACCCGAGATCGCGCAATTTACTCAATAGTCTCGAAGGAGAAATGGTGCCAATAGCCTTGCTAAAGTCGAAGAGCAACAGTAAGGTCATCTTCCTTCTACCAATGCCTAAACGTATGTCATCAGTTAGTTTAACTAGGGCTGTCCGAGTACTGTGATGTTGTCTGAACCCTGCCTGAGAAGGATCGAGAATGCCGGCTCTGGTAAGATAGTTGGTAATTTGGGAGTCTGCAATCTTCTCAAGCACCTTGGCAAGAAACCACAGGAGGGCGACGGGACAAAAGTCTGAAACCGAGGATGGAATTGAATTTTATACTAGCTGTGCCTGCTTCGAGATACTCGAAATGACTTCCTGAGCAAAGGGGGAGTTGAGTAAACGAACTATATAATTCCCCAATACTGGCAAGGACTTTACTACAACACTTTGCGGTATGTAATCCACCCCCCCCCCCTCGCTTGCGATGAAAATTGAGACATAGCGAGAAGTATATCTGGAATGGAAATTGGTTGGAAAGAAAAACCGTCATCAGATGCAGACTGAATGATATCCATTACATTATCTATATTCTCAATGGGTACGACCGACACACCCGCAGAGTGAGACTTTAGCTCTTCCGGGATAAAACCATGCAACTCCTCCTTGCTTCTGGGCAGGAGGCCGAGATTTCGCATTTCCAAATATTCTTCCTATGATTTAGAGTGTCAGAAAGTTGATTACTGAGAGAGGAAGTACGCTCTTGATCCATACGCATTTCGACCTCGTTTCGTAAACGAAGAAATTCATCCAAGAGCACGGCACTCCCGGTCCTTTTATACCATCTATGCGTCGCGTTACGTTTATTGATGAGTAGCTGAAGCTCAGCGCCTATCCATGGAGCTTTTTCTCTACGAGGTGTTACAGTTTTCAACGGAGCAAGTTCATTAATAGCTTCCAATAGATTGGCGCTCAGACATTCAAGCGCCCCAGTTATGTCGAAGTCAGATTCTAAGGTATTTGTGGAAATAGTCGGCCAATCGCAGCGACACAAAAACTCATTGAGTTCAACCGCGGTTATATTATTATAGCTTCTAAAGCTGAAAGTCTCTTTAGGATGAGACGCAACGTGAATGTCAATGTTAACATCAATGATATTGTGCCTGCTGCGAAAGGGTGCAAGACTATTCCCATAGTCAAGTACAGTATCGTTATTGTCAACAAATATTATATCAATCTATGTGTGAGATATCATGCGTCGAGCCGTATCATGCTGGATGATCTTAACTGAGAGATTGTCAGCTAATCTTTGAACGAACTCAGAATCACCAGTCGCCGATAACAGATCTGCATTCAGATCACCCATAATCAACTTGTGGCTATAACTACCGCAACGGTCTCTCAGGGAACCGACGAAGTCAGGATCCTAATTGAAAGCTACTCTTGGGGGCCGATAAATTACACCAACTAGAATTGGTGGCGTGTTACCCTTTTGAACCTGACAGAAGATGAATTCAGGAATACCTGGTTTGTCAGGTTTAGTGCTGTTGGATTTAGCTAGGGTTTTGTCTTTATAATCGTTACGAACATAAAGGGCAACACCACAACCATTTAAATTCCGATCCTGACGTAGCACACTAAACCCATCGATCTGAATTAGTCGATCATCAACTACTGGGCCAAGCCCCGACTCGGCGATTCCGTTAAGACGATAGGGCGGATTATCGCTAAGAAATTAACAGAGTAGCCCAATGTGAACTCTGAGAGAAGTCACATTGAGAAAGGCCGCTCTCAGTCCACTCTCCTTCACCAAACCAGTAGCTCTCCATTGCAGTCGTTCGGTAGTCACAGCTGCGCCACTAGTATTAGGGTGGCCGCTCTCTCCTCCGCTTGAATATGATGTGCAGAGCGTCCACTCCCTCTACAGTATGCATTAGCAATAATCCTCACGTCCGCAGCGGAGGTAAAGATATGCGTGCGCTCACCCCCCTTCCTCCTAACCAAAAATCTATCATGGCTGTACCAGATGTATTTAAAGCCAACTATTAAAGCTAATTGCTTTAAGTTGGAAAATTCACAATATGCATCGGGCTGCAGAAGTTCACTAATATTGATTTTAGGATCTGGCAAGTGGATGGCAGACTCTGAGCCAAGAGGACAATACTTAACGTCATTGGTGGTGAGATAGTTGTTGGAATAGGCGCGCTTAGCGCGAAGGATGTTAAAAACGCGTTTTTACTGGTGAGGCGAATCAAGCAAGGCAGTGGTCGCCTCGATCACGATACCGTGCCATTTTCAAGCTCCTCTCCCCGCCCTTCGTCAACGCCCCAACGCTGCAGGACGTGGGCACCAACGATTTTCTCTCTTTCGGGAGTAGGAAGGACAGTGCTAAGTACTGCGAACGCAACATTATCTAGATTAACATCCGTTGAGGCATCATCAACTATTTCATTTGCTAGTAGTTCGCAGCACTCATCACTATCGCTAGAACCCGCGACACAGCTCTCGCGGTGCGAGCGGCGAAACGGTGCTGATTTTGTTGCGGAGCCTAAGGAGACAAAGGTAGAAATTATCAGTAATTATTGTGATACATAATCATGGATAGTGCAAATAGGCAAAAGGTAGTTTTAACTGATCAAGAATCCAAAGAAACCTTCAAGGTAAATAAATAACCTAGACCATAACATTTGTACTCAACGTATTGTGATTATATTATATATTTTGTACGAATTTATCATCGTGTTATTGTTAAATTTGTAGATCCTAGTTATAGACATAAAATGTTAAATGTATTAAAAAGGTTTAGAAATGCAGCAAGTAGCTTGAAACCAGATGAAGTTTAATTTATTTTTTATTTTAGTTGAATTGAAATTGATGATAAACGTAATCAAGCTTTAAAAAGTTGATTCTATCGTTTACAAATTTAATAAACGTTAGTAGCAAAATAAAATTTATAAATTTACATACATATATTCATTATTGTAGATTTATTCCGCATGCAACTGCATTAGTAAATGAACATTTATCAGCTTCGGGTAGCTCATTTAAAGTCAATGCTGAAACAGGTGCTATGTTTGAAGTGACACTCAGAGAGCCAGTCACAATGGAGGATTTTACATTTATGGTTATTCTGAAAACTTTTAACCGTGACAAACCGGTAATTTTGAATTTTTATTAACTAATCTATACATGTATTAAATGAAATAATTTTTTTACAGATATTTTGTTTGGAACACAACTATTAGAGAATCATAAGGCATACAAATAAACAGTTTTCGAACAATTTGTCAACGGATATTAAGAAAATTTATAATAATACTAATGGGACAGAAAATAATATTGATTAATTACAGAAACTTATTGAAATGTATGAGAACGATGATTTCGAAGACGATGCATTACAGAAAGTTATTGAAACAGTCGAGAACGATGATATTGGAGATAATAAAATCAGCAGTAAACGTAAGAATAAAGAAAAAACTAATGTATCATTGCCTAAAAAGCAATTTACCTAAAATAAATTGAGCTATATTTTATATTTATAAAGGTACCGGCTATTATGCAAGGAATAACCCACAAACCCTACTACTAATACATTTATATAAAAAAAACCATGCTGCTTATTGTGAATGAAAATTAACGCCCGAAAAATTTTGGAAAAAAATAACAGATGGCATGATGTCTAGATGGTACAATGTAAAAACTAGTCAGTATACTTCAAAAATAGATTCTCTTAAGAGAGATTACAAAAGTGTGAGATATCACAATGCTCAGAGCGGTAATGACAAAAAAAGATGTAATTACTATTAGGTAATTTTTATTTGACATGTATTTATATTTGCATAGATTTAGTATTTGTTTTTGCAAAAAGTCTTCTGATATATTCTATAATAAAACATAAAAAAATCAATAAATTTTTATTAAATTAGAAGCTCGGTGAATGGATTCAAAAAAGCCATGGATTAAGCCACTGTTTGTAGCTGGATCTAATATGCCATTAGGCAATTTAGATATTAACAGTTCATCAAAAAATATTTTAAGTATGTATTGTGTGACAATAATAATTGATTTAACTATTTAATAAATACGTATATAATTTGACTCTTGTTTTTTTAGAGCAATTAAAATCAGCGCTTCAAGCATTAAAATCAATGATTTTGGTCGCTGTATAAAAACAAGAGTCTAATTATATACGTATTTATTAAATAGTTAAATTAATTATTATTGTCCCACAATATATACAACGTATTTGAAAGAATCATTGCAAATCAAACGTTTAAAAATAGAAGACTCACAAAATTGTAGGAAAAAAAAAATAACTCATATGAGAACTCATACGAGATCGCATATGAATTTTTGGCACGATATGTCATAGGCGATCTCATATGTGATCTCATATGAGATCTTATATGCGATCACACATAAGATATCATATGTGATCTCATACGAGATTTTATATGCGATCGTATATGAGATATCATATCTGATCTCATGCGAGTTTTTTCAGTAGGATATATTTTGCATAAATAGTTAAATTATTGATATTGTTCAAATGTTTTATATCTGTAAATTTTGTAATCTGTTATAATTGTTGTGTAATGTTTTGAATAAATCCAGATTACAGCAAAGGTAAGATTATGTTGTATAAAATCTTATTTACATAAAAATAAATTACATTTGTTTTGAAACAATGTATACAAGAACCAAATGTTTGATTTTTGATACATTTATTATTTAGCATCAAAAAATATTTTTCATTCTATCGAAAAAGTGGCCAATTGCATTTCTCTTCACTACACCCTGTGCTTGCAAAATGCCATTCAAAAGTAGAGGTGCAGGATCCATGTGAACAGTGTCTGGAATAAGAACAGGATATTCAAAACTACATTTGTGCTTCAGGCAAATATTGTGTAGAATGTAGCAACACAATATCTAATAGAGAATAAAATCTGTTCTTCTCATAGGTAATTTTTCTATTAAATATCGTCACCGACATTTCGAAGGTCCAATAGAGTGTTCTACCATCAATCTTGTTCTGGATAATACTCTGTTAAAATGTGTTTGTTCTAGCGTTATTTGACCGTTATCTCGACCGTGACATGGTTTTGAATCTTGTAGGCTGTAACACCTCTCTGTTGAAAATATCCATATCGAATCCATATGGATTTCATATGGATTTTATAAGGATGGATTCAAGGTGAAATCCATGTAGATTCCATACGGAATCGAAATTGATTTCATATGGATTCTATGTGGAATCCATGATGTAATTTTGGACGGATTAACCTAGGGGTTCGGTACGGATTCCTTATGGATTCAGAATGGATTCCGGATAGAAATCAGAGAGAAATCCTTATGAAATCCATGTGTCTATATGGATTCCATATGGACATTTTCAACCGGGCTAATAAATGACTATTTTCTGGGAAATATTTTGCATTACATCGTTGTTGTGTACCAGAGTATTTGAAAACTGTCATGTCATGTACTGATCCTGGAAGTTCAACAACACTGAATAAACTCTAGTTTATCATTACAAATTACCTAAAAAAAGATTTTTTTTTCTGGGGCGAAGGGGAACCCTTTATGTACGATAGGGAGACACGTGTGGGACTCTCCTGTCTAAATGATCAGGCCTAACCTCTAAAACCCTTCCATCTTGAAAACACGTGACAGTTTATGTTTCTTCCCCTCCAGCACCGCCGTGAGGCATTACTTCGGAGTGGGGGTTTCACGACTTCTCGCGTTCATTGCACGCCTATCTTTCTCGGGCGACCCTGGCTGGCTCCTCCCAAGAGGAGCAGCCTTCTCATGACAGTTGCGATATTGCATGCCGTCCATATAATTTTTTTTTGTTGCCTAGAACCTTCTCTACAAATACGGCCACCTATGCCCATTTCTCGTGACTCTGGAGCATCACACCAATGACGTTGTCCGGCGTGATGCTTCCAAGGTCCACTGCAAGTGTCCGTCGTTTGACGCTCCACCTTCTACAGTCAAAAAACGTGTGTTGTGCGTCGTCTGAGGGAAAGTCGCAATAGCCGTAGCTTGGCTCCGCTACCTTCCCATCTTGTGGAGGTAGGAGCAGAACAAGCCGTGGCCCGTCCAAAATTGGGTGAGGTAATAGTTAACCTCACCCACCTCCCGGGCTAACCAGGCGTCCAGATGGCTAATTAGTCTTGCTGTCCACGGGCCCCTCATTTCATCCGTCCATCTTTGCTGTATAACTTTTCATAGCTCAAATTACTATCACATCGAAACTGTAATAAAAATTGATTATTTAATTGAAAATATGAATTTGATATTATGCAGTAAAAAACTAATATATATTATTCTTTCTTTATTCATCACGATTATCGAAAAGAGATTATGAATACAGCGACTAAAGAGATTTTATCTCATAGTAGGATTTGGTTCAAAAATAAATTTAATTGTGTTGGGGAAGTAATGCGTCTTTTCTTCAAATGTTAAACTTTATTATACAGAATTTTCGCCTGAAGAGGATGGTATAGGTACATAAACCATCGAAAAGTTGCGACGTATTATAATTAATTAATAAAAATTGCTATATCTTACAAATTACCTTTTTTCTTGATGATCAACATAGTCCTTCAAACCTTTATAAACTCACTTCCGTGCAAACTATGTACTAAAAGGACCACGCAAAGAGTAAATGGAAATCGGCAACCAGTCAAATTGTCTGAAAATGAAATATGTTACAGTTTATGGTGAGTTGAATAAAAGTTCTCATGGGTCCAAGACCCACTAATTTGTTAGCGTAAACACGATACATACATGTACACGATAGATGGCTATGACCATTATTTATTATGGAGCCGGTGAATCCACAATAGAATGGTACTTAAGGGCATATAAGGAGGTTGATTACCGCATCTATTCACTCATTATCCAGTCGTCGAACAGTGTTCTCTACTCATCTGCACTGATTGCTCTCTCATATTGGCTGTATACACATACATATAGGTATATATATATA
>UELV01079318.1:0-14310 GCA_900490015.1 Megastigmus stigmatizans | reverse complement strand
GTCTCACCATTCGAAAGAACAGGTCAAAATACGCCGGATAAGATCTTTCCGAAATTTTTCAAAACCTTCTTTTTAGTTGTAAAAGAACCCTCTAAGAAGTTGTCTGAAAAATTTCTTATTAAATTTTGAGTTTTTTGGGATGTTGCGAAATATAGCCATTTTGAAGAGATTAAAAATATTTTAGAATCATGAAAAAAATTTTCCCGTAATATTTGAACATCGATTGCACTTTTTTGCAGTATTTTGAATTATTGTCATTGCATTTTCCTTATGAAAAAAATAATCATAAAGTTGAAAATTTCCAAATTTTTTAACTTTTTTTCGTGAAAAACACACCATATTTTTTGCAGGAATATTTTAACAAAAAATCGGTATCACTATTAGAAAGAACAGCTCAAAATACGTCGGATATGATCTTTTTCAAATTTTTTCAAACTTTTTTTTAGTTGAAAAAAAAGCCTTGAAAAAGTTGTTGAAAATTCGGGGTCTTGGTCGTTAATGGGTTAAAATCAACAAAATATGCATCTTGAAGAAAATAAAGAAGTGCAATATTGGGAAACAACTAAAAATAGTAATAAATTTATTCCTGTAGATAATTCTATGGTTGTTCCATATAATAAATGTTTGGTTAAAAAATATAAAAAATATAAAAAACGTTAAATACTGCGCTACAATTCAAAGAATAAATTATATTTTTAAGCCATATTTATGATTTTCTATGCTTTATTTTTTCGTGCATTTCAGTTTCATCAGATTTGTCTTCAAAATTCTTTGTGAATTATGGATGGAGTTTTTTTTTCAAAATTTAATCTTATTCTTCATATTACTGAAAATACAGAATACATTACTAAAGATAATAAATAAAAATACTTTAGTTCAAGATAATCCAATGAACTTGCAGCAATTATTTGAATTTGAAAGTTTAACTTATAATTATAATATTCTTAAAGAAAAATACATTACCTCAACTAGTAAGACAAGGAATAAAATTATAAATTTACCAAAAATATCCAAAACTGTTAGAGATAAGAGTAGTTATATTAGAGCTATTAAGATGTATAACAAATTACGAAATGATCTTAAAACATTGAATACAGAAAAAAAATTTTGACTTAAGTTAAAAAAATAGATCTACTCAAATATATAAATTATCAAATAAGTTATCAAAAAAAAAAAGATAGACTTGGTCCTATAGTTTCCAGCTATAGGAACACAAGTTTGAAAGATAATATATAAAATAAGAGCAAATGAACATATTACTGTTATATTTTGATCAAATTATATTTTTTGTTAATAAGGGACTTATATTAGTCCTCGTAGTTTTAAGTATATGTTGATCTATAAAAGATCTGCTATTTTAGTTTGTACGGAAAGTATGTAAATTTGCATACACCAGACCTGCATACCGGAAATATTATTTTCCTCTGCAAGGTTACTATATAATGTAATGTAATGAATTTTACTCTGGTTAAACAAATAAAGAAATAAATATATACTTTGTAAAATACACAAATCGATGAGTTTGGAATCTTTCTGACTCTAGAATATTCCCTTATACTTCAATGCACTTAAACGTATCTCATAAGCTCGATAAATGAAGACAAATTTAATATTTCAAATATTTTTTCGTTATTATGGTAATAGAAATTTCCTGTCAAAGATGGTATATGTCGATAATATTGCACGAGATTTAAATATCTACAGGACATAAGCATAGTATTTTCAGATCAGAGTATGTCATTTGAAAGTCAGAATTATCTATTACAAAATGTAATGAATCCATTCAGTACTGAGCCACATGTGAAGCTACTGTTATCAAGGTTGGTTACAAGTTACAATTTTCAAATAAGCATGAGATTTATTTATCTCGCATGGGCTATCACGAATATTTATGAATTATGTGCTACGAGGCCTGCTCTCTATTCCCCAGATGAAAAATGCGAAGCCATCGATCTCGTGATGCATAAATGAGACAAGGATATGAATTGCAATTACCTGGTTACAGTTTTCTCACTGCACCATCTAAGTATCGAAACAAAATATAATGAACTGATTCGTCAAATATCACATGATACTCCAGTTATACTTGCAGCGGAATCTCAGAATTCTACTTCCCCAGAATGAATTTTTAAGAATCTGGATAAATATAGACTAAAAAGAAGTGTGACGACTTTTGAAATTTTGAAATACTCTGAAGGTGAAGTAAAACTAGTGCAAAGTATATTAGACAATTTAAGAAATGTAAGTTGGTATGATCCTCGACCAAGATATGTCCTTGTATATTTTCACGATGATACAGTGGTAAAGCATTTCGATAACCTGATAACTTACGCTTGGAAGTTAAAGTTCTTATATGTTTCTATAATCAACTTTAGTTTAACGAAAAACTGCCCTGCACCTACAATGCATTATTTTAATCCGTTTAAAAATAGTTACCAAATCGTTTTATTCGATCAATCGATACAAATTTTTCCTGATAAAATACTTAATGGATATGGTTTCAAAATTAAAACAGTGAAGGCTAGTGGGATAAAAGTTGATGTATTTGGAAATGTCATAAGCACTACTAGTACAGGGCTAAATTTTTTAAATGATTTTTTAAGAAATTTAATTTCACATTTTTTTCTTGAGAGCCGATCACCTCGCTTTGATCGGAGTTCATGGGTAAATAGCAGTAAAATTAATTTCTATCCTATTGAGATCATCGTGTATACTAGATTCCCTTTTCTTTCTCTCGATGTCATCGATGACAGCCTTAAGTATGTTACTGTTGTTCCAAGGATGCTAAAGAATGTCCCGCCACTTGCTTATAATGTTCTTGCATATGTCATCATAATTATTGTTATCCTAGTAGATGTCATCACGGTAAAATTTTTACTCAAGGTCGAAGATGAATATTGGAAAATTTGTAATATAATTCAACAAATGTTGGGAATATCGGCCCAAGAGCATCCGAACACTTTCGTTGAAAAGATATTTTTCATGTGTTTCTCCATCAACTTGATTTGTACCATCGACTTTTACCTGAATGTTATTGCTTTTAAATTGACACCGCCATCTATATTGGAGACCATCGAGGAAATGAACTCGTCCGAATTAGTACTGTACACAAATGAACCATTTTTAAGCTTTATCTACATGTATAACGATGGGATGTATATAGACAGCATAAGAAAAAAGACTTTCAGACTCGCTGGTATAACGGCTTGTATCAACAAATTGTAAAAGGACAGAAATTGCATTTGTATTTATGATACGTGGGAGTTAACATATCTTTTATTGAATCGACCGAAACCATTGTCAAAAATGAGAATATCTAAGTGTGTATTCAATTGTTATTGCACCGCGTACATAGTGGAACCTGCATTTCCGTACTTTGATAAATTTAACAGGACATTTAACAATTTGCAAAAAGCTGGACTCCATCACCATTGAAAATCTATCGTTGCATCTTATGAACATGCACTCGATCCCAAGATATTTGCTAAACCAGATTTCGGTGCAATCATCGTCAATAATTACAATACGCTTGACATTCTTGGTACTATTTTGATCATGGGATACTGTTTTTCTGCCACAATTTTCCTTATAGAGATTATTTATAATATAATTACCAGATATATTAAATATTTAAAAATTTAAATTCTAGACATAATGCATATAACTTGTTAAAGTCTATAAATATTAACAAGGTTTTTGTTATTAACAGAAATAAATTCTATTAATTTTCAATAAGTAGTACAATTATTTAATCCAAGCCTCCAGTAACCGGCAAATGGCATATCATTCTACACATACGAGTACTGAGAAAAAAATCACTGCGATCTAGAAAAATTACCTTAACAAGATAGACTTAACTAATCAATTCTAAAACAAATTGGACTCGAAATATAAGCAATACATACATACATATTGCTTTCTAAAAAACATATATTTTCGTAGGGTAAAATACCCAGTGAATGGACACTGAAGAACACAAACTGGACGATTTCCTTGGTTGTGATTGGTCAAACGCGTCCAGACACTAGTGCTGTCCATTCACTAGTCGTGTCTAGTCACTGGGTCATTTACCTTAATTAATGATCGAAAATTATTTTGATATTCATTAAAAACTAGATCTTGAACAATTTTAGTGAAAATAAGTTATATATGTATCTAAAATTGACATTTAGTTGCTTAAAGATATATGAATTTTGCCGATACGTATATAATGATGCACTTTTCCATAGCTTTAGTGCAGCATTTTTCGCACGAACTTGAAATTCACGGTGTATGGTGAACGACACGCACGATTGTTTTCACCGCCATTACTATTTGGTATGAGGAAGTTTGCCTTGCAAGCTCGGACCAGATGGCGATAGTATGCCTCAGTCCTGTCATGGCCGCTGTGCCAATACATTTTAATATTCATAACTGTGTTGGTGTGTCCGTGAGCCTATTCGTGTGAGAGCGTACATAACCTACGTATTTTTATTATTTTACTATAAGTGTGTGAAATAATGCAATAGTATTAAATTGGATGTGGATAGTGTGAACATACTAAAAAATATTGACTTTAGATAAAAGTATCAATAAATTATTTTTTATGTGTCAGTGCGTTATATTCAAAGAGGCTAAAAGTCTTTGTATGGTGGCTGGTAATAGGTTTTATATAGATCCTTTCGATTAGGGAGTAAAGTGCAATAATATTCCCCGAGGGAAAAGTTTACAGGAATTTCCTGAGGGAATAATATACTTTGATCCCATGTGACATACAGTACTTTACTCCTGATCCCCCTGTGTGGCCACTTTATTGACCAAAAACAATATGCTCTACGTAATAATACCCTTTTCTGTCCCTTGGGAATAAAGATTCTTTCCGTCTCTAGGGAATAAAGATTCTTTCTGTCCCCGTTATGAAGGAAAGAAAATGGCTTATTATTCCCGAGGCATGAGAAAGAAATGTTTATTCCCTGTTGACAAAAACCAATTGAGTATATAGATATGATTTTTATCACTCTTAATAGGGCATGCGTGATATGAGATTATAAGTGAAATCACGCCAGTCGCAGTTGACGGAGGAGAAAGAGCGTTACCTAAACTGCGATGAGAGTCCAGACAGATCGAATCAGGCCATGCTTTTACGAATTTATAGCAAAACTTTTATACTGTAACAAAATAATAAATATATCAATAAGAAATAAAAAAATGTAAAAATATAATAATATACGAATTTTTGGTAACAAACTGCTTACAAATTACCATGTAAGCTTCGCTTTTTGTTTATTATAAAAGTTTATGATTTCTTCTTTATGACCGTTCTACGTTCTAAGGTACATACATACCTATTTGAAGTACATTAATCTCAAGAGTGCGACACTTATCAGTTGCATTTTAAAGTGACTTTTATAGTGAGAGATATTGCCACACTCTGTATGAAATGATATCAAGTAATTCTTCACGAGTAAAATGCAACAAATTAGATAAAAATGGAATAAGATATACGCTTGCAATAGTAAGAAAATAAGTAAATGCACATATAAGTTATCAAATAATGTTTTTATATTGTATTTATTTCAATCTACTTATACCAATAGTTCTCTATTAGAGATAATTTATATTACAATAAGAGTAACGATTATTATTATATTTATATTATTATTAGATATTTTATTCTAAATTAACTGTTCAGTAAAAATTCAGCAATGAGAAAAAGACTGTAATTTAGTTTTGTAATTAATTATTGTTAGAATATAGTGTATCTAGTAGTATTAATATAAAATGTTTAAGAACCTACGATAACAATAAAATACCTGATAAACGTTACATTTTTTTATTCCATTACAATTACATGTACAGTTAATAACAATTTTCTTTGTCCTGATTTGAAAAGTATAATGCAAACGAACATTCAGAGCACATGCTTATGAATTTATGGAAAAGATAACAATGGTCACTCTCCGGATAGTATGCATTTAACACTGCAACCTATTTCAAATGTTTTTCACGGTAATTCTCGGTATCATAAAAATAGTTTTGAATGTAGATAATCAATTAGCGCATCGACCTCATTACAATTCCACTTTAACTTAACAGTGTCACATGTGCAGCTAACTATAGCCATTACTAGAATCTGAAAAAAATCCATTACATCTATAAAAAAACCGATTATGATAATATAACGAAATTTTTATCGATTAGCATTTCATTTCCTAGAGAAATTGATCAACATAAATGATTACATTTTCGGTTTCAATTGCCGCAATTATATGCGGTTAATCTCGCCAAATAAATATTTAAACCAACTGGTTAATCTTGCATTCTGACGTGCAGTACTCAACATAAATAATAAATAATGACAAAACTTTGCCAACCGCTGCCGGATGAGCGCACAATTTAGAAAAAATAAAAAAAGCCGCCAGGAACTTATCTGAAATTAAATAATGTAGAAACTATACTACTTTCATTAATCTATATAGCATCGCTATCAGTCCGCACTGCTATGAATCAATTAATTAAAGCATCCGTATACGTACCGCCCTTATCTTGTCGTGTTTGGCGTAAAATCGAGCCAGCCACTTCTTCCTTTTTTTTTATTAGATCAGCTATAGTTTGATGTGTGATTTCGTACACGGCGACGAAATAAAAATGCGTATACACACATAATTATATATGTAATCTGGAAAAATCGTTTGGCTCGATAATGGGCCCGACGACGATTAATCGACCAGCTGATTGACGATCGTTGAACCAGATATTGCGCACTTAGAATGTATAAATTGTCAAGATCGCGGGTAAGCGGCGTCAAAGTGCAACTGGACATGAGGGTGCTCGCAGTGATTTTTGCCGTTCTCGCGACCGCCGCCGCTTTAGAGAATGGAGAGCAGTATGAGGCCTCCATCGTTGGGTATGTACAAAATTCATTGATTCAAAGTATTTTGTTCGCGATAGGGCGACATTTTTTGTACGTTTTTGGTGAAAACTTTTTCTTTTAATATTTTAAATTATCGGGTTTAAGATTGAAGTGTTGTGTTCAATTGAATAAGATGGATTAAGAAAGTAAAGTGCAACGAATGTGTAAGAGGAAAATTTTGATTTTTGGTTCTAAAGTATATATAAGAATTTTTAGCTTTTAGTTTGAAAAATAAAGCCACAAAAGATTTGCTGAATATATAGATCATTTCTTTTATTGCAAACATTAATAAATGCGTCTGGAACTAATTTTGGAATATTTCAAACTGTGGTTTACCATTATTTAAAAAATTGCGAAAGTGATTTATTTAACATCTATTGATTGCAATTTCTATAGAATTTTCTATAAGATACGTATTAAAATATAAAATTGTAAAAATTATATACCAAATTTTATGAATATGGGTTGTTCAGAGCGTATTTACGTTAAATATTAATATTTAAATATAATTATACATTTAGTAACTTTAACTATAATTTTATTTCAATTTTTATTATCATTTATTTAATATATATCTATTTTGTATTTATTATTTTTTGAAACTTTTTATTCTCTACAATGCTAATATTTGATCCATAATTAATCCTAATGTTTGATCCATTAATCTTGTAATTATTTTTTATTAGATTGATTATTTTAAATAATAAATAATGATAGTAAAGTTATATTTGATTTATTTTCTTATTTATGAACGGAAAATTAAGCGTATGAAATACTCTTAAGTGACCAATAATTAGTTCATTGACCGTACGTTATTTCGTAAATGTATCTTAAAATTTTATAAGCGGCTAAAAAGTGGACAAGCGCTATCAAGTATTTCTTTATCAAATTATCTTATAAGCGTTAAATGTGTGCTCTTGATGCTCGCTTGATTCTCTGATTAACCGGTTTGAAACATTATCAATTTAAAAATCACCAATATCTTGTAGTCAAGATATTTCTATTATTATTAATAAAAGATCATATTGATCCACCGATTCACTTAAAACAATATATAAACTAAATATTTATCATAATATTGATCCTCTGTGATTAATTAATGTTAACATTTTCAAACATCAATCAATTAGATTTATAAGTTAAATACGCATGGATAAAATCGTCTACATTTAATCTGTATGATTGAGCACTTTTTGAAAATAATCCTATAAAGTTATCATATCCTATACACATATTTAAGAGTAAATTCAAATCATTGTACGGCATCTTCGATCTTTATTTTTTAAAACTATTTATAATGTTACAAACATATGAACCATCACGACTAATTAATATCACTACAATATGCTCGCCAACTATCGCAAGAAAGACCTCATAGAAAAAAAAAACATAAAATAATCTGTATTTCTCGTAAAGTATGCAGGGTCTGAAGGTGTTCGCCAACACCGACGACAAATTCGACTTCGTGCGCAAATACGAGGAACTTCCGGGTTTCGATTTCGCAAAGGTGCCACGCGACAGGGACGTACCCGTCGACGTGTTCGTCGCTGCGGATAATCTCTCCAAATTCAAGACCGACCTCGTGGCCAATAGCATCGACTACCGGATCTTCGTCGAGGACGTGAGCAAGGTCATCGAACACGAGCGCGTCCTGCAGACCCGCGCACGCAAGACCCGCCGGGCCGCCACAGCCGGCATCCCCTTGGACTACTTCCTCCGCTATACCGAGGTAAGAGATATGAGTTTATGTACGTTTGTGTGCCGAAATTTAATGCGTACCTATATCTTGAACATTGAACCTACTACATTGAATTAATATTGAAAATACGTAACTAATGTCTGGAAAATTTTATTCGATGCTAATTAACACAAACATTTGACTTTCCTTTAGTAACACGTTTTGCATGGGTGAAGTCTGAAATTTTTTATTTTCCTATGAAAGAAATCGAATTTTAAGCGTAAGCTAAGACAGATGCTAAGGAAAAAAACTTTATCGTGTACAATAATTCTTGAGAATATGAAAAAAAAATGACTACTTTACACAATGACCCATATGATAAGTGATGGTTATTAAATTTAGAGCGGATATCCCCTGCTAGTGATATTAAATGACAATAAAAATGTTACACTTTCACCTACACTTGTTTTACGCGATTTAGCATAATTTGTGCAATGTCTTCTCATGTATACTCAAAGGTATATGTGCAGCTGTAAAGGACATAGTTTACTTAATTATAGACGTCGAATGTGGATAAGTATGTATTTCGACGTTTACCTCGTCAAGGAAACAACAAAATATGCGTCGGGTGAATAATTTGTTTTATGAGCAAGAAGTGGCGCGAAAAACATAAAAATATCATGGTTATTTCAAATACTATGCCAAAGAAACTATTCATTTGGTCACTCGGTTTTTTGAAATTCTTGGTGTTGATATTGAAAGAGAATGAGACAGTGTAATACGTAATTTTTCGGTTTTATGTTTATTGTGCCCAATATCAAAAATAATAAAAAAATTTTGTTGTTAATCACAAGAGAATACATTACCTACAACTTCAAAAAATTAAAAAATAAATATTCAAAACGTAAATTTTTTACATCAGCCTCCTAATTAGTAACAAAAGCGTAGTATTTGTAATTAATATACAAGTACTTTTTTATGCATCGCTTTAAAATTTATTTAGGTATTATTTGCAATTCGAAAGAAACTAAAAAACAAAAGAGAAAATCGGTGAATCTTAAAAAACAATTTTTAGCTGCCATCCCACAAAAAAACGAATAAAATGAATTTTGAAATTTAAATCCAACTGGTTATCGGTTCAGAGGTTTTTGAGATACAGAGGAATACACACACACACACGCACACACACACACACTCACATACACCCAACCACCTAGACAATGATCCAAAATGGTTCATCTACATTGAGTCATAGACTGACTGAATATTTCCTGATTGACCACTGAACAATATAACGTAGATTTTCAATTCGCAAAATTTTATATAATTACGTAAAAGAAAGTCGTGTTTACTCCTTTTTAGTGAGAATTTTTTTGTAACTAATATAAACCTATTAAGTTTGTCTGATCGTTCATGTAAGGGTAGTTAGTTTCTTCTCAGAACGCTTAAAAAAGGCAAAACGTTACAATTCCAGATCAGTACTTACCTGGAAGCTCTCGCCCAGAATAATAGCGACACCGTCGAGTTATTCAGCATCGGTAAGAGTTCCCAAGGCCGCAGCATCCTCGGTGTGAAAATCTCAAGCGGCGGAGGCGAAGACAAACCAGCGCTTTTCATCGATGCTGGAATCCACGCACGTGAGTGGATAGCCCCGAGTACTGCCCTATACGCCATCAACCAGCTCGTTTTGAACCCGATTTACAAAAAAGTCTACGCCAACATTGACATCTATGTGATTCCTGTACTGAACCCCGATGGTTATGAGTACACGCACACTACTGTGAGTTTATTTACTATGTTATTCTGTTTTAAAAATGATATCTCCAGTTTTCATGTGCCATTTATTTGACTGTTTTTTTTTAACTTGTTGGCAAATTTTCTAATGACACTGAACTATTTAGATGCATAGATAGACTGTTAAAAGCTCTATAATTTTATGGACTAAATACTGTAAATTGTATTTGATTTCATGCTTGAATAATTCAGTAATTCATGTGCTATACCCAAAATAAGGTGATGATAAGCTGTCTGAGCATAACGATTTAAAAATTACCAACTGCAGTTAATCGCAACCTTACGTCAGTGTATCAATATTTTTAAAAAGAATCATATTCTTCAAAGAATGTAAAATATCGTTTCCTTGTATCTTCGAATGTTAAAATGATGCTTCATTATATTGACTGGGCAGATATTAAACAAATTATAAATAACTATGTTCTTACTGTTTTCAATTGGATTTAACTTTGCAGAATCGCATGTGGAGGAAAACTCGTTCTACGAATCCATCGTCCAGATGCATTGGTGTCGATGCTAACCGAAACTTTGAACTCGAATGGATGAGTAAGTTTCTGTTTAATTCTCAGTTCTAATCTAAGTAAATGTAATCTAATAGTTCAGAATTTTGTCTTAAATTTGTTGCACTTAAATTATCTTTTGTTTAAGAACTTAATGAAATTTTCAGAATAGATAATATTTAATGGGATTTATCAGCAATAATTCTATATTGAATAAACCAGAACGAATAAATTGTCTTATCGTGTATTAAAATACATTAATAAATTAATACTTCGTGTAAAGTGGAAGATTAAGGTTTCAAAATTAATAATTCAAACGTAATTAAAATTTATCGTCGAAAAACTCTGAATTTTTAATCGCGGTTTTTTCCCTTCCAAAAATTATAAGTTATTTGACATTGAAAACTATATTGAAAATTAAATTTTACACCTAATATATATAGGAAATACATGAAATCTTAAAATTTTACATTTTAGTTTGAAAAATATACGATTTACAACTAAAACAATATGGAATTTAACATAATAATTAGAATAAATATTCATTGTGTCAATACCATAGTATTTTTGAAAAATATATTCGAGCTGGCATTGTTACTTCTAAAATCAAATAAAAAATATAAATTAAACTGAAAATTTAAACGAATCACAATATGCTTATTTATATATATATTCAAATTGTACAATATTATCTGAACTAAAATTATAATAAGAACATTCCGTGCACTAAAATAAATAATATTTCACGCGTACAGGTGTTGGAGCTTCGTCTAACCCTTGCGCAGACACTTACGCTGGATCTAAGCCATTCTCCGAGCCTGAGACTGCAGCCTTAAGGGACTTTATGATGGCTCGCAAGAACCAGATTAAAGTCTACCTGACCTTCCATTCATACGGAAACGTAAGTGTCATAATTTCTTAGTATGTATGCCCTGTACCGTGTTATTAAGAAGTGCGAATTAAGATACACTAAACTTTACATTTACTGTAAGCAATTATAGTAGTATATTTATAAAAAAAATTTTTAAATTTCAGTATTTACTTCATCCATGGGGCTTCACTTCGGATCTCCCAGAGAACGAGCCAGTTCTTGTGAGTATTCTTTATCAATTTTTGATAATATTTCTGTTTTATTCTTGAAACTGATAAATCATCACTTAATTCATTCGCAGAGCTGCGTTGCTTCTAAAGCTGAAGCTCGACTCTCCAAGGTCCGAGGCACTCGTTACACCATTGGCAGTTCGACCAATGTATTGTGTAAGTATCACTGTTAATATTTTTTTCCTTCTTCTCCTTATTTCTATTGATTGCCTTAAAAACATACAAAAAGCGTGTCGTGCTTGATTGAAAAAAGAAAGTTAGTAAGAAATCTTTTGTAAGAAAAAATAATATTAGTTTTCATAGATATATACCTTCTTCTATAATTACTTTCTATATTCTATATTCCATAACTACTTGTAGAGTATAAAGATAAATAAAACAATATTATTGCCATTTGTTTGATGGATTTTGCTAAAAATCCTACCAAAAATACCTGTATGTTTCAAAAATAAAAAAATTACAACGAATGATCGTAATTGCAGATGCCGCTGCTGGTGGTAGCGACGATTGGGCCATGGGAACAGTCGGTGCTGAATTGGCTTACACCGTAGAATTGCCCGGTGGAATCTACGGCTTCGCTCCACCACCCAAAGAAATCATCCCAGTCGGCCGCGAGACCTTCGAGGCCATCCAAGTATTCGCAGCCTACGTCGCAGGCAAAGAATGCCAGAATTTTTAAATTGGCCACCACTTTTTCCATGCAATACACATTTTTACCAAGTGAATTTAGTGAATAAAACTTTCTAAGAAAAGAAGAACCCTGAATTTTTGTATATTTTTATTTGATCATATACCCTAAAAATAAAAGCTTTATTAATGTTTTACATGCGCTGGTCACAAATAGAACCAATATCTACTATTAAAATTTGAATTTGCTAGTGGACAAAATTCAACTGTAAAATAGTGAACAGTTATTGATTTTACAGTGTCTTTCACTGTTAAAAAGTGTTCACGATTTATTAAAACTTAAAATACGGGATGCTTGAGTTTTTATATAATTTTTTTATGCTTCTTTGGAATGAAAAATTAATCTTAATCAATTTTGTAATTGATTTCTTATTGTCTTCGCAAATTAAAATGACAATATTAATTTAAATAATAAAACAGAGATTTTTTCTATATATTTACTATGCACTATATTCGAATTTTTTCACTATTAAGTTTTGATTCTTTATAAGCATAACAATAAAAGACTTAACTTTTATTTATAATAAAAGTAACTTGCAGAAATTAATATTACTTATTTAAAAGAATAAATTTTAGTTTTATCAAGGTATAATATATGTATTGTCAATGCATTGTTAATCTTCTTACAAATCGGTATAATCTATATAATCGTATAAAGCGAATTAACTATTTGAAATAGCGCAGAACGTTATTACGTTGTTTAAGATAATTATTGATACGCTTAATCATCAGAAAATCAATTATTTGCGTCACGATACTGAGTTATCCTCTCAGTTCTTGGTAACTAATTTAAACTCATTACAGTATTCAAGCGATTATGCAAAGAAATCAATATTATTTTAGCTTTTTTATGAAAGTCACGAGATTTATGAGAGGTATCAGCTCAAGATTTCAAAGTCAATAATTTATAATAAGAGAAACAGATAAAAAATCGATTTATTTATTCAAAAAGCTGCAATTATTTTAAGCATAGAATTATTATGTGTATACTTGGGAAAATGATTTAGCAAAACCCGTCGTCTAATTGTATAAGGTCGCCAATAAAGATATTCAGATAGTGTGCATTCCGTAGTTTTTGTGGGTTTTGAAGTGAATTAAGATGCACTTAATTCGCTATAAAGCGATCTGGGAATTGCTCCCACATAGAAAGAAACGTCGGAGAAACGATTCTAGTACGTTTCTAGAACTTTTCTTTGGAATATTAGAAACGCTTCTCTAAAAATTGCGGAACGAATGATTAAAACTAATCTGATTTTTAACTAGGAATTAAATAAGGACCGTATTCCAATGTATACAAATATATATTGTTTACATAAATTCTTTGATTATTTATACGATAGGTATATAAAAAGTCTTTGCTGGGTTCGTCTGTCAGTCAAAATACACTTTAATTCTTCGGCTCAAGCTAATATATGTTCCCTTAACGTGATGGTTTTGCATGCCACCGTTAGGTAAAAAAAGGTAAAAAAAAAGGTTTGAAAAAGATCATATCCGACGTATTTTAAGCTGTTCTTTCGAATGGTGATACCGATTTTTTGTTAAAATACTCCTGCAAATAAATTGGCGTGTTTTTCACGAAAAAAAGTTAAAAAATTTGGAAAAATTCAACTTTATGAATTTTTTCACAAGGAAAATGCAATGTCAATAATTCAAAATAC
>UELV01079317.1:0-41726 GCA_900490015.1 Megastigmus stigmatizans | reverse complement strand
TATATATATATATCTATTACATTTACATTAAATGAATAAAATATAAGTAACTAAATAAAGTAATAAATATAACTACCTTGATCACTGGTAGAAGTGCCTTTATCACTCATAACAGGAATGTTATTATTAGTAGTAATAGAATCCCGCGAATCATCCTCATCAGGATTCACGATTTCCTCCTTCTTGGAAATTGGAATTTTAAGCGTTCTCTTCTTTCTTGCCGGTTGTGTATTAAAAAGTATATCAAGAGATGTAGCAGTTAATAGCTCTAACTCATTGGCGTCATCATCATAACATTGGAAAATTAATTCATTCTGAGTGAAGCCTTTCCTTCTTCTCCTTTTGTAATTGTCCTCGTCAAAAGTGAAGTGTATTTCGTGACACGGGTGGCTGTTGCTCAGGCCAGAACTATTATTCAGAGGCACGTTTCTTTCGTCCACCATTCTTTGGCGAGACTTATACCGGGTATTGTGCATATGTCCACTCTGATCGAGGCTTACCTCTTTGGAATTAGTAGGTGCTTCTTCGTCATCTTCCAGAACTAGTTGGAGGTTGGTTTCACTACTGTTTTCATCGTGTACAAGTACTTCCTCGAGTGGACTATGCTGCTGCTCTTCATAGTCCGTTTTTGTAATACTCTCGATGGCTTTTACGAGCTCCACCTTCTTAATGGAATCGTTATCATCATTAACAAATGGACTCGGTACGATACTATCGGCACTTTTATTAAATAACTCCAGACTTTTATTGAGTTTTTCTTGCTCTTCAATTGTTATACTCTCGACTGCCTTCGCAACTTCGTCCTGGCACTTTTCGGATTTTATCCTCTGGATCAGTGCCGCCCGACTGGATTCGTTCTTCATTTCTAAGGCTTGCAATTGTATATTTAGTGGCAGAGCTTTCATTAATGATGTTGATGGTCTTACGTCTATTTGTGTCGTAACTCGTTCGACATTGGTTACTTTCGGTTTAGATTTAGTCAATAATTTTCTTGCTTCCTCTTGTTCCTTTAAAATCAACATTTGCGAAATTTTTGCATTCAAGTTTGTTGGATTTTCAGTTAACTTGGAGATATTTGGAGTATCGGAAATACCTGCCTCGATACACTGATTTTCATCTTTGGCGGGAGTTTCTTTCATAGAGTCCGCAAGTTCTTTATCAGTTTTGTAAATTGGAAGAACTTTAGTAGGTGAAGTTTCACCTTTCTTTTTGGCTTCATTATTTTCGTTTTGTTTATTCTCTGGAGCCAAATTTAAAAATTAGTTTGTTTTTAAAATAGTGAATAAGATTTGATTTTTATATAAAATTTTACCTTTAATATCATTATCTTCTTCATCCGTTGAAGTTGGTTGTGAGCAAGTATCACAAGTATAAGAAGAATTACTTGACGAACCGCTATCTTCGCTTTTTGGACTATTCAGTTTATCTCTGTACGACATCGGCATGTCTAGTTTCGGTAGATCATCCACTACTTTGGTACAGGGCTGATCATTAGACTCTGGCATAGCTTCATGTACCTCTTTGATATAGGATTGAGTTTCCAACTTCTGCACGTTTTCCTCTACATTTTTGGAATTTACCTGAAATTTCAAATTTTGAAGAGATTGCAATTTTGGCTCGCCTTCATCCATATTTTTGAAGTCATAATTGGGTTTCGTCTTGTCGTTCTTGTACAAATTCTCCTTGACTACTTCAAACTGTGTGATAACAGATTTTTTTGTGGGTTCGAAAGTAATAAGTTTGGGTTGGTAATATGATGTATTTTTCTGCGAAAATATATATAAAATTGTTTAAAAATTCAGAATTTTGTATAGATAGATATTAATATATTTTAGTTGCTTGTAATTGAACTAAATGAAAACATTTCATTAAAAGCACCAATTGTGTAAAATCTGGGCAGTATGTAATAAAAAGTTTACTTACATTTATAAAAATACTTTTTATAATTTCAATATATTTTTACTTATCTTCTAGTTCCCATTAAAAATAAGTAATAATCGTACCTCAACAGCATCGTGAGTGGTTTCATCCATAGTTTTCGGAGGCGTAAGAACAATATTAGGTGTAAGAGGACACTCGATTGGCGTAGGTATCAAGCTCTGTATAGTGCGAGAATCTTCATTGAGCTTCCAGCTGGGCATCATGAGGCTGCTGCTGCTGGGACTGTGAATCTGCGGTGTCGGTGGCACCTGCAGTGAGCCAGCATTCTTCTTCGGCGAGTCAAAATCGAGAATAAACTCGTTTAGTGTTGAGGACGTAGTGACACTTGAATCGAGAGTTTTGATGCGCGCATACTTCTTATGGACGACTTTGCCCTGCTCTACTTTGCTTACTTGGTCGTATATTATTTCAGTCGATGACGTGGTGGAATGCAAGACTTCGGTGGTGGAATGCAAGACTTTGGTAGTGGAATGCAAGACTTCGGTGTTGGTGATTGCGCTCAGTTGTTCTTCGAGTTGCTGGTAGTCTACTATGGTTTTGATTTCAGCAAGCTTTTCTTTTTCTGTAGTCTATTGTAAAAAAAATTGCTTATTAATATCCATTTTAGTATATAATTTCTTATTTCTTTAAGTACATTTTGAGACAGTGAGAGTATAAAATACGAATAAAACAAAGAAATAAGAATGAAAAAGGGAAAAATGTTAAAGGTGATTGTTCGAGTATAAGTATTGCAATGACTTAATCTTTATAATACCTTAGCATCCTGTTCATTGGATTTCGATTCGTCTTTCTCTTGAAAATACTTTTTAGTTAAATTCTTTGATATAGATTCAAAAGCCTCCATCATAGATTCCTCATCCTGATGCATCTGCTCAACAATGTCATTTTTATTTTTATCGTTGTAGCTTATAACTTCGTTTGTACCGAGCTTTTGCAAATTCTTCATCTCGTCAGAAGCTAATTTCATTATATCTTCTTTAGCAGCATCATTTTCATCTATACTATCCGACAATATCATCTCAAGAGGATCTTTCACCTTTTTGACATCCTCACTTTTTGTACTTTGTGCTGAGATTTTTACTTTCCTTGCTTCTTTTGCTTCTTTTTTCTTTTTTTTACTACTGGAATTTTTTGATTTTTCGCTCTTTTTGAATTTTTTGGGAGTATATTTTTTATCACTCTTCTTTGCTTTTTTAGGCGTGTATTTGTCTTTTTTAGCTTTTCTAGCTGTATCTTTCGAACTTGAATCAGCCTTTTTAGGTGTGTTTTTCTTAATTGAATCATCTTTCACGCGTTTCTTGTGATTTCGTTTTTGTTCTTGCTTCTTAACTTCGCTCTCACCTAAGTATTTTCGAAGATCACTATCCCAACTTTTTCTTATAGTACTTCCTTTCTTTACATCGATCTTATTATCAATTTTGTTTTTGTTTAAAGTAGATTGTTCTTCTGTCTCTTTTTCATGACGCACACTCATTTTTTCCTTTATATGATATCCAGAATTTTCACGTTCACTTTCAATTACAGAAGTTGAACTTGTAACACCTATATTGAACCAAAATTAAATTATTTAAAAAAATGTTTGTTTAAATGTTTAAAACTGCTGACTTATCAAAGTATCTTTAATTCAAGAGCCAATACAGAGTCAAATAAATGTGTCTTATTACAATATTGTTTCCCTTACATGAAGTTAAAATAATTGTTGACTTGTAAAGTCAAATGTTATTTTTTCCCTTCACGTAAAGCATTTTTTTTTTATTTAAAGCTTCTTTACCTGAGTCACTTTCTAGTGCAGGATTATTGCAGATCTTCTGTTCTATGATGTCAGTATTAGTAAAAGGCGGTGATTGAAAAAGAGACGACTTGCAAGACTTCAAACTTCTTTTGAGCATTTCAGGTGATTGACTATTATAGATATTACCTTTTAATTTGCTATCAGATTGAGAAAGATTAGTAGTCATGTCAAAATCCAAGGCTCGAACATAATTACTTTGTTTTTTCGGTGTAGACAAACTTAACCGATTGTTCTTCAAACGGTTCTCTTGTAGTGCTTTTGGCGTATGTTTCATTATCATGTCACTACATAAATGAAAGATAAACCAATAAAACAACATTATATAAGTTATAACAATATATGAAAGTTACAAAATATTTTTAAATACCTAATTTGCGCAACTATTACATTATCCACTGTTTCTTCAGTATTATTCTCAGCTGCATCATCCAACACTGTTGATTTGTTACTTTCTATACATATTATTGTATCACAAATTTTTTTATCCACACTATCAAGTTCGCTCGCATTCTCATTCGATGAACTCTTTAATACTTCATGATCATTTGTTTTGGCTATAGTATCTAATTCATTCAGTTTATTATTTATTACACTAGTTTCTGTATTACTATTATCTTTAGCTGTAGATACAGGCTCATCAGGTTTCTTCAGTATTTTTAAAAACGGTGATAAACCAGTACCAGTAAATGTAATCGAATCCTCAACTTCCATTTCTGGTACAACTACAGGAGTTTGCACTGCACTTATATTACTATCCATACCATAGAGCATTAGTGTATCTATACTAAAAAAGCGATTGAATTCACCGCTTTCTTTTAAAAGCGGTATTGTATTATCCATATTTCCAGTAGACTTTTGCAATGCTTGTGAATTAAGTAAGTCGTCTATTACTTCGGAATTTTTTTGCAATGAAGGAGTCTTATTATTTTTTAAAGCAGTATTTTCTACAAACGTAGATGCTGTAGTACTTGGAATTCTAGAGGATGAATATGCAATCTCGGGTGTGTTTAAAGTTTGATCTAAAATAAGAATCATCATTAATGCCATGAATAACTTTTTCATTCACATACTTAACTTAAATGTATGATATAAATATTCTGATATTAAAATTTTTGTTTATTATTACTTTTATTAGCTTGTGGAGAATAACTTTCAATTGTTAATTTTTCAGCAACTTTACTTGTATCTAAAAAAGTGTTATTTACAGTTAACAAATTATTCTTTTTACATTATGTAAAGGGTTATACAAAATCTTAATACCTTTAGAGACAATAGGTGACAACAAAGATGAAGTAGTCACAATCACTTGAGAAGCTGTGTAGCTTTCTGAAATATAATAGGAAATAAAATCATGGAAACTTTAGTGATTAAACATTTTCATTACTTACGAGGAAAATTTGCTTTTGAAAGTCCAGAAGTATCATCTTTGTGATGAGCCATATTTGGTGTGGGTAAGTCTTGAGTAGAGAACCAATCACAAGTATCAAAATTTTGTACCGATGTACAAGTTTTTAAAGGCGTTGATGTAATAGTGTTATTATGAGTATAAAAGTTACTTGTTATATTTGTAGATTTTTGTTGAAGAATCGGTGATTCTAAAGAATTCAATAAATCTTTATTATTATTTTCTAAACTATTTGGTTCCTCATTTTTTGATGACTTAGATTTTTCATAAATTAAATCTGTCTGTATAATTTCTGCCGGATTGATAAAATTATTTGTACTTTCTATCCTTGTAGCTTTATGAACAATTTTAACTTGAACATGTTCGGGTTTATTATTATCTTTTTTTATAACTATTGGTTCTCTATCAACGTTATTTTCAGGGGATTTTTTATCTAAAGCAAGTTCAGCTGTTTCTTGTTCACATATATTTACACTGTAAGAAAATTATTTATTACATTAAAAATAAATATTTATAAATTATCATTACTTTTTAGTAAATTTTCATTGCCATTTACTTTTCAATATCTTTATCCATTTCTTCTTCTGCACATAAAGCTTCTTCATTTGGTAGAAGAATCGAGTTGAGCATTTCAAGAAATTCTGGATCATTTTCAGTCTTATCCACTGCTGTTTCAACAGCTTTATTAAACTCTGATATATATGAATTGTTAGGTTCTTCTACAGTCCCTTTAAAAGAATTCTCTTGTAAATTTGATTTCATTGGTTCTAAAATTTTGTTTATATTATCAGCTATTCTTTCGTGTATTTCTGTTCTATTCAATAGTTCCAATGTTAAATCCTGAAATAAATAAGGTTTATTTAATGTTTTGTTAAACATATTAAACAAAGAATAACTAATGAGAATAACATTATTATTCAGCTGTACTTACACTTAGAAGCCCAACACATTCATCAGACGGCAACACCTCAGAAGCAGCAGATTCTACATCAGAAGTTTGTACTTCTGAATTTACACACTTTTTTGACCTTTCCTCAATTGTGTCAGTCATAATGTTTTTATCTGATTTACTTATGTTCCATCCATCTTCAGATGTTTGAACTTCAGAATTTATGCATTTTTGAAAATTTGTTTCTATATTAGTTACCACAACATTATTATTTACCCAATTGCACCTCTGTTTACACAAAATTGTATCTACATTTTGAACTTCTAATGATTTCATATTAGTATCTGCTACTGATGTGTCTCGAACAGCAACAGCATCATCTTCTACTAAAATTGCTACTGATCTTTTAGGAGATTTTGTTTTGTCTATTTCCCTTTTATTAGCTTCTAAATTGTTAACATAACCTGGTAAATTTTTTAAAAGTGTGGTTTCAACTGCAGCATTATCTTAAATAAAAAATTAGTATTTAGTTTCTTGAGACTATCATGTAACAATATGAATTTATTGTAATGCAAGTTCAATAGTAGTTGCAAAATTATACATCAATATTTAATAAATATTCACCTATTTCCATTTGAGTTTGAGGAGCAGATATTTGTAGTCTTTTCTTTGTTTTATCTTGATCTTTACTAGGAACAGAATACCTTTTTCTAGATTTTATAGGTGATTCAGTTGAGGGTATTGCTGTATTCTAAACCATGTAAATAGATTTTTTATTTTTCATTATACTTTTTGTAAATTAAAAATATCTAATTATTCATGTTACCTGAGTGGATAAATTGGTATCAAGTTGTTGACCTTTACATTCTTCCAGAAAAAATTTGATTTGAGCTATCAAATCCCCAGAATGTTTTAATTTATTAGAATTATCAGATTTTATCATTTGCTCTTGGACTAAAACAAATAAAAATGAAAAAGATTTTTAGGATGAATGTTATGTTTTAATATTAATAATCGTAAATGTATTTAACATTCTTAGAATTAATTTAATTGAATGTAAAAGCCTCACCAATAGAATTTAGGAGACAAAATTTTTCCAAAATGTCCAATAAAGCATATCCACAAACATGAGTAGTGAAATGTCTCCCATAAGACATAACACGGCGACATTCCTGTAAATTCGGAGATTCATTGAGAAATGTCTTTGCTGCATCCATGCACCTCTCATCAATAAGATATCCTGCATTCAAAATATATACATATAACTATTTAATAAGTACAAAAATGGACTGTTGAATAAAGAAATTATATTAGTGGATAAAATTAATAAATACTAAAAATAATTAAAAGAAATATAGTTTACATTATTCCATTTTTAAAATACCTAGAATTACAGGTTACTGGTTGTCTGTTTTCCAGATATAAGCATATATAAGCACATGAATAACTTAAATAGATCTACTAAAGTCAAAAAGAGATAAAAAAAATTTTGAAAACAAAGCTCTGCTATATTATACCAAATTGAAATTGCGAGAAAATTAAAATTAAGAGGTTAACGGTTTTTCTTCAGTACAAGTAGAAACTAGAAAGGGATGTAAAACAAATGCGTACCATAAACCAATCGCGCGATTTCCGAGGGCAAAAGGGCTTCTAGTGCCATTGTTTCTGTATATTCTTTAAGCAAAAAACCTTATTATTAAATTAAACGATTTGTATAACGCTGACGAAAATTATATGCACCGCGTGTACCACAACACAACCTAAAGCCATATTTTACGAGATGTACTTTTTCGCGGGTATTTCTTGCGCACTATAAATAAATATATATATATATATATATATAACTAGCTCAGGGAGCACAGCTTAGAGCATGGAGACTTGGAGAGAGAAAGTAGGTATATGCTCTAAGGAGTACAGAATCTGATTGGTTAGGCCCCATGCACGCTAAAGGAATAAGGCATAAGGAATAAGAAATAACATTGGTAGTATATCTATACATGCGCGGAATAAGGAGGAATAAGAGCTTTATTCCTCCTTATTCCGCGTATATATAGATATACTACCAATGTTATTTCTTATTCCTTATGCCTTATTCCTTTAGCGTGCATGGGGCCTCAGACTCTAGAGTACTTATACAGCTGATCGAATATGCGCGCGCAATACTTGGCGTCGTAACTCGTATGTCAGTGCCCTGTGGTGGTCGGTAGTGTGAGTGGTGGTTGGTGGACCTGCACTGGTGGTGATAAAGTAACAATGTACCTTACCTTTTTGTTATGATTAAGTAACAACCTACCTTACCTTTTTGTTATGATTTCTTAAATAACATTTTGTTGATGTTTTATTTGATTAGGTATAAGTACTCAGTTAATATAATCAGTAAATTTTTACACATATGTATGAAATTTATAGGTTATAGTTGTCCAACTTTCACGATTCTAAGTTAGTCAATTTTTATTTCTAATTGAATTTGAATAATAACATTATTTAATTATCTTTTCTTAGAAATAATTTTAGTTTTTATTGCAAATGTGCTCCCTTATTTTAAAACAGTATAATGTGCTTCAAAATGTTTTTCATAAAATTTCTGTATAGCTGCATTGTTAAAATAAATTTAATTAAAATTTCTACCCACATCCACCTCTATTTCACTCATACAATATTTGGTGCTTATAAATTATTATACAATAGATGACAAAAAAAAACAATTCTTTTATTCTTTCAGTTATACAAAAATATGTAAATCTTTATACTCATTATTTTTTATTTTGTTGTTTTTAGGCTACTAGTTCTAATGATAAACCAGAAAATATGACTCGAACTTTCTTATATTTTGCATATGGTAGTAATATGCTTGCAAAACGAATTCATATTAATAACCCTTCAGCAGTACAAAAATATATTGGCAAACTGAAGGTAAATTAATTAATCTTCAATTTTATCAAATTTATATTACTAATTATAACAACATACTTCATATCCTGTAGACATATTCAACTTTAAATCTTGATTTTTGTTTGAATTAGGATCATCGTATCGATTTTATAAGATATTCAAAACAATGGAAAGGATGTGCCTCGACTATAGTGCCTACTCCAAATCATGAAGTCACTGGAGTGGTTTGGGAAATTGATATAAGTAACTTACCTAATTTGGATGAACAAGAAGGAGTACATGCTAATATATATTTTGCAAAAAATGTAACAATAAGTACATCTACAGGCAAAGATATAGAATGCAGAACTTATCAGCAATGCCAATTACCAAAAGAATATGTTGATCCGAGTCTTTTACCACCTGAAAGACAACCTTCTCTAGTTTATCTGTAAGTTTATTTAATTTTTCTAAATAAAAATATTTTTAAAAACTTAATTAAAAATAAATCTCATTTCAGTAATACAATGATAAAAGGAGCAAAGGAACATCACATTTCTAAAGATTATATTAAATACCTCGAATCTTTTCATCACAATGGATATGATGGTGAAATAGAGGTATGTAATATATTTTTTATAATAATATTTAATAAGTGTCTATCAGTTGGGCCATTTATAAATTTATGTCATAAAAAAAGAGTTAATGAAAAAGCGATTTCATATTTTGAGAAACTCAGCTTTATTTGATGATATATTTACAAAATAATGTGTCATTAGTTTGAGGATTATTTAATTGTATTCTGTATTCAACAGATTGGTATCTCTAACTAATAATTCCGGAAATCATTATAATATAAGCCTATGCAGCCTGCATGCAGTTCAAGACATTTTTAAAAAAAAATGATGTTAATAAGGATGGAGTTATTTTAATTAATGTTAATACTATTTGTATTTATTTGCATGAATGTTAATAAAAAGCATTATATTTTTAATTATTCTTATTTTTATTAATATAGATTGATAGTTTTACAAATTAATTTATTTAAAATAGAACCTTTAGTAAAAAAATACAAAATATTACTATAGGTGCGTTACCCAAGACTCAAAGCGGTACTCAAGGCAGTAATTATTGTACTTGATAATTAATGAGTCGTGTAATTTGCCCATGCCGCGTTTATCCTATATATGTTCTTTAAATTTCTACTCTGAAGAACGCCTCGCGTTGTATCCGAAGTACCTAGCGCGAATTTCGAAAGAAAGTTTGTGTTTTAAATTTAATTAAGAATTAGATTTTAACTTGGTGTATCAACTCTGAAATACAAATTCTATACTTACTGTACGAAATCGAGATTCGAATGAATTTTCATATCGAGAGTTCCTGGTCAGCCTCTTCGGCCTTGTTCTAAAAGAACGAGAGAGAGGAAAAGTCAATCACCTATTTCTGTCCTCGCCCCTTTACTCTCGTCGCTTTTTCTGCTACAACTAAATATTCGGTTAAAAAGCAAGCATATGCTTGCAGGATGCTTGAATTGATAAATAAAAAAAGGATACAATGTAGTCCAAGTGCCTTAGACATTTTTACACATTTAAATGTAATCTGAGATGTTAGGGTATCTATTTATTAATTCAAGGGAGTAGATTATGACTATCAAGTTTAGTACAATGGAAATTGAAAGTATCATTGTTTAAAAAATGCATAAACATTAAAAATTAAAAAATTTAGCGGTTTTTTGCTATTATCTCGGCTCCTGTTGGTCTGAGTGAAAAAACCTCATGAATAAATCGATGTGCTTTTTCAAGATGAACTAAATGAAAAAATATAAAAAAATATTCATTAGTTTTTTTGCAAATTGCAAAAAACCACTTCGACTTTATACCATAAATTTATATACTTAAACTTTTTTAAGAAAGCTAAAAATTTACTAAAAGTTAGTTATTAACTATTTAATAATATATGGTTAAAATTTTTATTGATTCGGATGATATAAGATTTGTCATAAACAACGATTTCGCAAAAAACTTGAGATGGCTGTAATTTATTCAAATACGAGATTTAAATGGCGCTGATTTTTTATATATTCATGAAACAATTTGCAACTTTTGGTTATAATAAAATTTTAATTTTTTTATTAAAAAAAAACATTTTTTGGGTTTTAAAAATTTTTGAAGTTACAAAAACTTATATAAGTCGTTGAATTTTTAAGATAGTTCAATATTGACAACAGTAACACTTACATTGAAAATGAAAGTTTCACTGTTTTAAGAAATAGTTTAATAATATTATCCTACAACGTTTTCATGACGCTCATCTCTACAGTTACTGAAAAAAATATGTTTAAAGGTCCTACGTATTCCCACTGCGTCGCCGCTCCGCGCACCTCGGCATCACATAGCAGCCAATCGCCGTGCTCTCCCTCCCCCTTGCGCGCGTCTTTTAAAACTCCTGCATTCATAAAAGCGTGTAAGGTAAAAGACCCAGTGAATGGACACTTAAGAACATGTATTAGTGATTAGACACCCCCAGTGTCTGGACGATTTCCTTGGTTGTGATTGGTCGAACGCGTCCAGATACTAGTGCTGTCCATTCACTAATCGTGTCCAATCACTGGGTCATTTACCTTAGATAACGAAAAGTCAATTCTCCTTTAGGAAATCTAAAAATGTCCGCCGATTCAGAAATAATTTCGAAAAACGAATTCTAACATCAAAAAATGAGAAACAGTTTACTTATAAATATCGAAAAGTTGAATCCTCCTAGAACATGGGAACCAAACATGTGAACCGTTTTACTATTGCAGTTTTGGAGATAAAAGCGAACAAGGCAACCTAACCTCAAAAAACACAATTGTAACAAGTATGTCTATCGGAATATTCGGTAGTGTGTACTAGAGACTACTTACTCAAGTTGGCGTAACCGGGTACTTAGTACACTGCAGTAACTACAACTTTGTTTTTCTCTCATTAATATTCTTATAGGTATGGCATTTATTTATTACATTTGAATTTCCCGCTCTATGTACATATTCACACGTAAATTGCGCATGCAATTTAAGCAACAATCGTAGTGTAATATGCACACAGTATCAATTGTATGACAATATTAGCATGGATCATATCGTGGAAATAGTAAAATATTGTTTACTAAAGAATGATGAAAATCCAAAGGTTAATAACTTATATTAAGTTTCAGAATAACTTAAGTATATATTTCATCTAGTAAGTAGGTAGTCCTATATGGTACCTATTTTTTTTAAAATCCCGCTGTACATTCCTATTGGTCGATGCACGAGGGGAGGAACTGCAAAAGAAAGAGGGGAGGTTTAGGCGCGAAAAGTATTGTGTAGTGCGCAAGTACGTCGCGAGACAAGGCAACTCCAGTCCAGTCGTTGCTCGTCCGTAATAATAGCTGTCTTTCACACGCAGTTTTTAACATCTCGACCGAGAGAAGAAGCAAGCAAAGAGATAGAGACACAAAGTGGCGCTCTCCGGCTTGTTCTTTTTTTATTATTATTCGCCGGTCAACGCATCAGACGTAGGCAGTGATAAAAACTATGCTTTTCACAATTTCGCCGTTCCGATCACGTAGCTATTGACGAGAGTTGAGACAACTTTGTGCACGACAACTAAGTACTACGGAACCGGCTGACTTTCATACATTATTGATAATAAGGGAAGCTGCTGGAGAATTGTGGGTGTAAGTATCTTCTATCATTACACAGGTTTTTTCTCATCCTATTTATATTTCATCAATGTATACTGTGTTGCGCATAAACATTTGTTTTCATATGATAAAATAACTATTTACTGGGCTTAGTATTCTTAACTTATATTTTAAAGTTCATGTAACTGTAGTTGCATCGTTGTTACTTTGTTTTAAAAACTTATAAGTATAATTAAATTAAAACGACTCTTGTAGATCTCAAAAGAGTTCGTTGCTCCAGTATATATAGTCCAGACTTATATGTTTATATATGTATATTTTGATACCCTTGATGTAGTTCCCGCTTAAATATGTTCACTTGCTATCAATCGACCATTTGACCGATTTGACCAAAACATTTCGAGCTCCGTATATGCGAACATTCCCTCGATATTCATAACAAATCATGTTTGCAGTCTACATTCTAATTCGTGTACAGCAATTTTAATAACTGAAATATATTGTCCTTGAATTCATATATTCCTGTACTCGGGGACTGCTCGACGACATTGCAGTTGATCTTTGGCAGAAGTAGATTATTATTGATACCATTACGATTAAATAATATTTATTTAAAATATAAGTTTGATTCTTTGTTTTTGGAATGTATAAAATTATATTTATCTGATTGATTGATATTCCAGTGTTATCAGATTTTAAGTAGTAAATTCATTGTTCATATTAATGTCACTAATTATTATGTCATTTTTTTCACTCGTTTTGATAGACATTTAAGCTAATAATAGAAATATAATATCATGACTTACATCGTAATAGGCCAGACTATAAAATTCTTCATCTCAGTGTAAAACGTTTATCTCCAGAAATAAACATAATTTTCCTCGTTATTTTGCGCATTCATTAAAAGTAGTATAACTTTACGATAAATGATATCCGGTACATGTGCAACTGATTACATTTAATTTCGGCTAAATTAATCTCTCACGAACAGAAATAAAATGGACGTATAAAGAATTTATTTTAATCATTTTTAGTCATTAAACATGCATAAAACGTGCATAAAATGAAACGTATTTAATTTATTAGTTGAATTATTATCCCACTTATACAAACAATAATCATGGATATCGGGCTTTACAAAATTCATCGCAGACCAGCAAACGTTTGGTGCACTTTGACCCGCTTGGCGATCTAAATAGTTTTTGCAAAAACGCGACAAACGTTGCATAAATGAAGCCATCTTATCGCGAGCGAGACGAGCAAAAAAAGACTAAAAAGTAACGTCGTAATCGCGACCAGAAGAGGCGTAAAAATTCAAGAATGGAAATGCGCTTGCAGCACGCCTGAAAATAAAAATTGCCAGTGGAAATAATTCTTTACCTTGTTTTGTAATAGTTATTATTAACGAAGTTAGTCTATATAAACGAAGAAAACTTGTAAACTTTTCACTTAATGTTCATTCTACATCGTAAACAGACTTCTCAGACTACATTCGATTGGCTGATACATAAAACTTTTGTACCGTAAGAAAACAAAATAAAAACTATATTCATTTGCTTTTCTGTATAATTAGTAAAAACAAAATAAATCTAAATTTAAAAGAACACATTGATAATTGAATTGTCGAGTCGGAACTTCCAGTAGATATAATTACTGCTTTGAAAGTGACTTTTTTGTTTCTCCCCCTAAAATGACTCAAATATTTTTCGATTTGAGAACAATATTTTCTAAGGCATTTATAGAATAGCAATCAAGTGTGTAATCCTATCAAACTGTTCAAATCCAATATTAGCTTTAGTATATATTGCAGTGTGATTTCAAATAGCTTTTTTAATAGATCACACAATTGTTAAGCGGTTTTATTCTCCAAACATATTCCATATCGACTTCCCATTGATCTGCAACTCAGCGTGGACAAATCTATAAGGATTAATATGCAGCGTGTCTAATTCAAAATGCGAAGCGAAGAGCGCAAGCGTTAAAAAAGATAAAAAGTGGACCAGCCAGTAACGGATATAAATCTTTCCTGAAATTATATATATATATACTTAGCTTCAAGTGGACACCGACGTATGCAGGTTCCTCGATAATAGTGGCGCACACTTTTGGATTTTATTGCTGCACGCGATAATCGAAGACTCGAGAGTTTTAGCGGATGCTGAATTTTGAATGGTTGATATACTTACACGAGGCGATATCGAGACTGTTTATAATTTTAATTTAATATCGAGGCAGCGTTTGCACACGCTACCAGCATTGTTTTGCCTCGCCGAAGTTACTGCTGCGTGTCCGACTGCGGAGATCCGTTGAAAGGATTATACACATAAAAATTATTTTTCCATGCTGACATTTAAAATTTTTTTTTTTAAATACCATGTTAGGATATCTGATCATTTCAAACGTCCAAAGATACTCGTAGTAAATTATGAGATATCGAACTTCAACTCCAAAAAACTTGGACAGTAATTGTCATTCGTCTCATTGCATCGTATATAATACGATTTTACAAACATTTCAATAATCAAAATAAATTTGGTGTAACGGCGCACGAAAAAAAAAAAAAAGATGTGCTCGCGCGAGTAACGCCAAAAGCGCGATTCTCGGTAAGGACTCAATCAGATCTAGACGATTAGACTATCTTTGAACAAGTGCCTATCGGCAAATTTGACGTAATCTTACGTCGCGATGCGTATGCCTGTCTGTCTTGTATTAAGACCAATTTTTATGTAATAACCGTTTTATAACAAGTAATCATACGCATTATGAAACATTGCGAAAACTTTTCTGTCCAGTCTCGATTGATCCCGTTCTTTTCCGTGATCAGCGATTCTTCGTTACTTTTCAAATACTTTGTATAAAGTGCTAATCGTCCGAATGTCGGGATACTTGAAACGATTACAGAATGGTCAACAAAGCACGAAATCATGGAAAGTGCATTTTGTTAATTTTAGCCTCACTTTAAATGCGACTAGACATCATCGCGTCCGTATATATACAAGTTAGTATTCGTTTTACTTACTTTCAGTGTGCACTTCTTATTCTACATTGTAAGTGCAGTACGTGGCGATGCGCACATATTCTTGGATGTGTGCTAATTTTGGTTTTATGTGGTGCGGAGTTGACGGTCGGTGCGCATTTCTGTCTTGGTCAGGACTCGCCATGAACATTCCTTCACATCATCAATTGCAGCGCAGTCACGCTGTTAAAAAATGATTTCAAAATTTACGAATGATAATGATTTCGAAATTGTCATATGTGTTTTTGTATCAAAGGCTAGACTGGGAAGTCTAGCCTTTGATACAAAAAAACGTCGAACTTTACTGAACCAGGGGATGCAAAAATTAGTCAAATCATTGAGTGCAAAGTTTTGGCATAAGCTCTCCATTTCAACTTGCTTTCTCAGCGTCACGCCCTTATCGGTGCTCCTGATGTTTACCATTTCTCATTATCGACGTTGTTTTCCTTTCGCCAATACCTTAAATCTGAGACAAATGCGCGCTCGGTATCTCAATTTGCGAGAGAGAGAGAGAGAGAGAGAGAGAGAGAGAGAGAGAGAGAGTGAGAAGAGTTCACTAGTAAGAATGAAGAGTACGCATGTGTGCGAGAGTCTATATAATAACAGGCAGGGAGCCAATAAAACAAATAGACTGATAAATTGAAAGAAATGAGAAAAATTAGTGCTAAATTTCACTTGGAATTAAGATAAGCCAGCGGAAATGTTGACAACTCTTCTTTATAAAACTCTTTCGATTGAGATATTAGAACAGAGCTAAGACATTCCTCAAAGTAATTAGAAGCCCAATCAAAGTGAATGGTGCGGTCTATATTTACAATACATGTTGTCGCAGTCTTGTCTTGTCCGCAGACCTGCCTCTACCTACCCACTTCTAAGCTGCCTAATTTCAAAATAAATTCAGCATTATTGGTAAATTGAATAGATTATTCCTTACTGCGAGTTACACAATAATTATTATTTAGTTTTATTTGTTTAAAAAAATTTTGCATACACACGTGCATACAATTCGAAATTCAATCATTTGTTTTCTAATTATATATATAAATACATACCTACATCAAAATAGTTTAAAGTTAAAGTTTAGTCTAAAAGCAAGTTGCAATAGAATTGCGAGTACGCATTCAATAAAAATTTAGTATGAAAAGTGAATATTTTCTTGCATAATAGGCACTTTTACAACGCAAGGAGTATAGTCAATAAATATTGAAGTCACATGCGCTCAAACATTTGTCGGATATGTCAAACAATCACGATAGATTAGATAGCTTTTATAATACATACAAGATTACGGTTTGTTAAACGCAGTTTTTCCGATTTCAGTCGAAATTGCAGTCTACTTGAATTTTTCTTAAGTTATACAAGTATAATAAAATGCTAATTCATAAAAAGATAACAATCTTTTTAAGTCTCTATATTGTTACTTGTCCTGTCAGTTACTTTTCCTGCTAATTTTACAATTATTGAACTTTACTCATATACATTTCGTTTGCCGATTAAATGTATCCGATTAGTACTTTTGTATATTATTGGTATACACTTGTACAGTTAAAAAGTGATATTAAGCAACAAATGAAAATATTGTTAAATTGTGTAATTCTTTACAATTACGAATAGAACGACTATTGTTAAAGGGTCAGCGAGAATGCGTATCAATTAGCTCGATAAATGAGTTGACAATAAACACGTGCTGCCAAGATGAAATTTTCCTTTTTTTCTCTGTCAATTTAACTGAACTTTGGAGCACAACAAGAAATTGACATATATATTCGCGGCTGAAATGCTATCGCTATGGGACTTGTATTATAATGATTGATACGAGGAGGTCGTGCCTTTTCGATACCGATTATCAGAAGCCCCTTTCCGTATTGTTATTGATTTATATAAGCCAAGACATTTGCGGCTCAAAAGAAGCGCGAAAAAGAGTGCAATAGAGCCGTCGCTCTATGCTTATGTGTACGTTTTTAAATCTCGTAAGGTGACCATTCAAATTATCTGTTTGGTACTAATTTTTACGCGTCGTCACCGCGGCTGTAAGCTGCGCTTCGGTCAGATAATTTACTGATTAACTTGGAAACGAATTTAATGTACAGCGTAATAATGATGATTATCAATAAAAGGACAATATTCGGCTAATCTGGCTCAGTCAACTTATAGAATGCTTTAATTTATCAAAAAAAAAATATTTATTTACATGGAGAAGCCTATTGCATCATTTTCAATGCTTTGGTTATTGTTACGGTTTGTTACTGATTATTGATTAACGACAGCTTTTTTAATTTATTTCGCAGTGATCAATTGGCCAAACAATGAGTATGGAACAGATTAACAGTGTGGTGATGTCCGGTGTCGAATCGGCAGCACAAATGTCCGTTGGACAGATGATTCTCAAATTAGTGGATCGAGTCCTGTGGATCATCGAGAAGTCCGTGCAATGGAGCTTGCCAACTCAAGAACAAACAACCGGTAAGTTAAATTTTATCAGTCGTATATTTCACGATTGCAAGTATTACGTACAACCCTCACTTTGTATAACAAAACCATACGTTGTATTACAGAGGAGAACGGCAAATTATTCGGCAAAGTTGACCTGGTGAGGCCGCTACCGTGGGTCTTTTTCTTGCCAAGTCTAATTATCCTACGTATGATCCGATTTGGAGTCAATACGGGAGCCTACATCTTGGGATATCCAGAGCTCGAACCTTCGGACATGGTACGTGTACCATATAATAAGTAATATAATAAGTAATAAGGAATAAAAGCGTGCAATGTCATATTTTCATTTACTATCAATCTCAACTTTATACTGAACTCTGGGAAAAGTTGATTTTAAGAAATCGCGTTGAATATCCGTTTGAATGCACTTTACAAATGCGGTTTTAATATACGATTTCCTTATTTGGAATAGTTCTCCCATCAATATTGGTACTTGTGATTCCAGATACGCATGGTACAAAGAGGTCGCAGGCGCATAAGGTCGATAAAAAGCAGCGGACTCAAGAGTATGAGACTTAAAAAAGCTCCTGCTATCAAGGTAAAATTCGAGAACTTTTTTCTGTCGAGAATGCAAGTTTCTTGAAATCGACTGATTGCTGAGCAATAAAGTAGAAAGTCGAGGTGTTGTTAAATTCGTTATTAAATGTTGTATATAAAACTAGAAATTATTAGAAATCTGAGAAATGTATCTGTAGGGATATGTAAGCCTATCAAATGCATGTGTAAAATTAGTATAAAATATTCTTTTCGAAAGAAAAAAATTCTGCAAACGTTCCTGCAATTATTTATACAAACGTCCGATCAAGAAACATTGCAAAATTTTTTTATTAAGGTTCTATTAGATTTCATCTATTTATGTATACAAATATCCTTTCGAATGTCCTGCATATTTTTGTTATCAAACGTCCTTGCATGTTTAAAATAACTAAAATACATTACAATTGTTATAAATGAAAACCCCAGAATTAGTGTATAAATATATGGATGAAAAATTGACCCAATACAATCCAAAAATGAATAAGTTTTCTGTTCATTTCATGTTCTATGATGATGTATGCATAAGATCTCATATCTTTGGGCGTAATAACATTTAACATTTCCAAATTTACTTTAGTTAATGTTTATAAACATGAGAAATTAGCCAGCAAGTAGTCGATTTCAGTGCATGTAAACGCGTTTTGTTGTGTGAAGCCTACGACTCGTCCAGGTGGCTAAGAAAAAAGTCCTTGAATGATCTCGAAACAATCCTTAAAAGCTCGATAAAATCGTACGGTGGTGGTGGGTGTAGGACAGTTCGATGACTATGAAAGAAGCAAGTAAGAACCTGGCTAAGTCCATGAGATTGATTTTATCTACACTATCTTGTCTGGACTCCGGATCCAAGACGTCTCCGTCACCGCCCCCGACTAAAATTTGTGTCAGTAATATTCTTGACACGGTAAGTTTTCTTTGTATCTATATTGGTCATTTTCTGATATTAGTGCATGGTGCATGAAAAAGTACTTGTGTTATTTCCTTTCCAAAATGTGTGTTCTATTACAACTTTCTGTTATCGGATTTTATCTATATTCTAACATAGGTTTTTATTTTCTAATTTAGAAAATTAAATTTTTTTTTGTGTACTAATACAACGAATATTTTTGTTACGTTAATTTATTTATTTTCTGTTGAATGTAAAGTGATATTTGGGTGATTTCTTTCACGATATTTTGAGTAATTTTTTCTTATTCATGTTTTCGATAGACTAGCACGCATAGAAGAAATTAAATAATATAATCAATATTTTTTATCAATAAGAGTTGAATAATAATTATAAAATTTTCGTAATTTAGGCTCAACCTGTATCAGAAGAGAAGGAAAGAAATAATGATTTGCCAACCGCGCTGCCTGCAGATAGTAAACGGAAATATTCGGAAATCAGCTCGGATGAAATGTCGGATGAATCCGATGAGGAGCCTTTGGTTTCTAAAATCGACAGACTCGCAAATGATTCTGGCAGTGATAAAGATTTTACTGTAAATATTATAAAATTTTAATTCAAACTATTATATACATATGTAATTAAAATTAAAAAATCTTTCGCATAATTTTTTATGTAATCAATTAAAACTTAAGAAATACTAATTTTTATTTCTGTTAAAAATATAAAACGGTACATAAGATTCTTTTAAAGCTTATTATTTATGTAAAATAATCAATGAAAAGGTATGAATTGAAATGGCCACAAAATAAGAAAATCGATATTATTGATAAATGTAATTGTTATGATGTTTCTGTTAAAAATTTTCCTCCAACATATTAGAAGCGTAATGTTAAATACAAAAAAGTCCGTTATCAGCCCCATTCTCTCGCAGAAATAATCAGTACATAATATTTATCAATTAACGACAGTGTAGATCAAAGAATCAGCGAAAATAATGGTATTCGCATTTTTCCACGAGGGTTGCACGTGATATACTCTTTACCGATTGTAGTTTCCCCTTTCACTCGCCGCGGAGACGCGATTAATTTTTTGCCTATATCATTCCCTATACTGCAGGCACGTGTCCGATCAATCGGACTTATAAAAGAAAAGCGTTAACATTCTAACATTTTTATCCATAAAATGTACGCATTGTAAATACGCACAAATACATTCACGAGCTTTACATGTTCCTATACACAAATGCGATGAGGGACCTTGAGACTTGACCCTTCTTCGGAAAGATAGCCCGCACATACGTCTTACTGAGCCGATATAACTCAGTCTGCCTCACTTTTATTTTTAGTTTATCAATGCAAATACAAAAATAAAAAATAAAATAAATACTTGTAGGCTTTTATTATGATCGCGTTATTTTATTGGAAATGTCTGATCTTATTTTATTGATCTATTTGACTAATATATTTATTTATTGTAATGAGAAAAGCAATTTGCATATTTTTCTGATAATTAGGACAAATACAGGAACAGATATTTATTTAGATATAAGAATAAAATTGGTTACTATTTTCTGTTAATTTCTATATTTGTGCCTGTTCCTTCTTGCTTGTCTAGGACTTTAGCTATCATTTGTCACTCTTTACAGTTATTAACTACCTAGTAATATTTTTTTATTTTAATATTTAACATTATTAATAATTATTTATACGTAGTCACTCGATTGTATACTAATACTAATTAATTTTCTTTTATAGATAAGCGATTGTCCAACGGAAATAACTGATTCTTCCGAATCAGAGATGGACGTGAGCATATCGACGAGCGAAATCCAATTTCTAAAATCAGAGAAAGAACTGGACAACATATGCCGTGCTGATGCCGAATGCATAAATTCACAGAGCGACAACGAACTGCACGTAAAGCACTAAATTAAGCTTGATAAATAGACGCTTTAAAACTGTTCTTCTGTTACGCATATAGTACAAAGGATTAAGAAACTTAGATCTTAACAAATATTTGCACGTGTACTTATTATAATTAATATTATTTATATTATTATTTTTATGATAGGTTTAGTTTAATTAATGATTAACGTTTTTTTTTTAATCGCATTTATATTTAGAAGGCTAAAATAAGTATAATACTTATTTTAGCTAAAACATTTTTAGCGATTTTTTAAATATTATTCTATGCAGATATGAATTTGATTTTTTATATATTCAATAAAATTGAGATATTTTCGTAAAAATGGTTTATTATTTTTAAACTTCTGGACATGCAAAAAAAAATTTTCCTTGGACAAACACCACTTGTTGGAATTGTCAGCGCTTGATACTAAAGCGTTGCAAAATAAACTTCTATCATTTTATACAAATATAAGCTCAATATGAAATGAATCGATTAAATTGCATTTTAAAATACTTTGAATAATAACATAGTATATAAATATATATATACTTAGTAAGTAAAATTTGGCAATACACCTTTGAAAAAAACCATCGATTAAGTATTGAGAAAACTAACTTTTATTAAGTCTAGATATATCTAACTCTTTGTTTTATGATGAGCACTATATTTTTACGTAAGTCATAATTGTTAATAATTATTACATAAATTATAAAAGATCTTTTTTTTTAATTTATTTAAATTACAGTGAATGTCTCTATTTTTGCTCACGCAGTGTTTGTGCTTTTATGAATATTAGAATGATTTCCATATTTCCGTGCATTTTGTGGTTGATTAGAAATCAATTATATATTTACTGTATGCTTAAAAATTAAAGGAAGAGAAAAAAAATAATACTTAAATTTGTTAAAAGACTTTTCATTCATAGATACTAAATCTGACTGTTTTCGAATCAAGAATTTATAATATTAAATATATATTTTGTATACTAAGTAGATGTGCCAAGTACACACACATACACTAATAGGAAAGTTGCATGACAGAAAAGTTAGAGAATAGGTAGAGAATAAAAAATTATTAAAACATATTTTTTTTATTTTTCTTAAAAGTTACAGTTTAAAAATCTATAGACATATATAGTCTTTAATTTTGCTATATATAATTCAACATGAATAACGCCTCAACCCCCTTCATTTGTCACATTTACTATCTGCTGTACATACATATTTTAATTTTGGTTTCAATGAAAAGAAAATATAATTTGATTCTTTTAACATGAACAATCAAAATATGAAGTAAAAAGTCATGCAACTTATTTATTATTTGTAGATTCACTATCAATGAGTTGATTAACAACCCAGTCGGATATGTCTGCAAGCAATTTTGTTATTTGTCTAATGCAACGTTTTTTAACGACGTATTCAAACTTTTTCAACAATCTGCTTAAATAAGCATCAGCGATTCTTTCTAAAAATCTTTCAGATCACTGATAGAAAACAAGCGATCACATTAATTGGCTAAGCATGAGAGAAAAACCAATTATCAACACGTTGCATCAAACAAATCGTACTTTAGTGTAATCGTTAAAAAGTGACCACCGTTTCCGGCAGCTCACTCTTTCTATCCGTTGTAGAAGCCGACCCAGGACCCAAGATCGCGAAGCAGCAGATCCGATTGGGAAGTGAATCCTGAGGATGATGAGCAACGCGAGTCTGTCTTGACCAGCGAGACGTATTGCACAACGACGAACGGGGTCGGCGGTGAACCTGATACCGCCTATTACTCACCGATCAGCTGGAAGAGCGTCTCTCCAGAACTATCGATTTCCCCCGAAAAGCGTGAGTGTGTATCCATGAAATGAGACGTTGAGGAAAGAGTAGAGAGCGACGTTTTGTTTAGAATCCCGAGGTGCCAAATCATTGATAACGTTTATAAGCAGCGCGCGCTGATCTGATTTTTGACACTTGACAGTTTTATTATTTTACATTCACCCTCACTTCACTTGTGCATTCGTTCATTCAGAGACTTTATTATATATTATCGAGAAAAGGATATGCGTACTGTAGCTGATGCGGCTTCCTTATTGGTATGATTTCAACGCTAATGATTGATCGCTATCGGTATTTTTTTAAGAGTTGTTACCAATTTATATCAAGCTTTACTCATTTGAATCGAAGTCACAATTATGATTAGTTGATACGTTTCATATAAGTACAATATTAATAGCACTTATACCGATAGATATTTTAAGAAGGTAATGACGCCGAAGAGCATAAACATTTGTTAAGTTTGCAAGTTTTTATGCTGTTTTTTTATCTTACAAAACTTGCATATTACCAATGTGTATAAATAATGTTTCCGTGTTTTGAAATTACTTTATTCAAGCATCGCCAAAAATATCACGGCTAAGAAATAATTATTATTTTGATAAAAGATTTAGCCACTTATACATTATATCTGAGCATTGAGTTACATTACTTGCTCATAAAAATGCAGCCCAAATTTGTAACGCAAAGTCATCTGGTACATAATTTCTATTTTAAATATATCTACTTATAAAACATACTTTCATTAGAGATAACGATGTGACACACTTCAAATATTTGTTTCCAGAATATTTACTTTCTGAAGATAATCAAGTCGATTACGGCGGAAAGGTTGAAGAACTGAGTAATGGGGAAGCAACGATAAAGAACGATAAGGTTGGAAAAGATTGCGGTAAATAACTTTTATAATGTTTTTAAAATATTGAGCGGCTTCGAATTTTTTATAAAAATTATTCAGTTTATATTAATTATTATTAAAATGTAACTAAATAAATATTTAAAATGTAATTTATACCTATCAAAAGTATTTCATATAATTTGTAGGACAAAGTTTATATGAATTTAACAATGTCAAATCTATTTTCCGTTTTTCACTTATACAGATAAATTCTACATTGGTCGAAACGTTTTTTGAAAAAAGTTGGCTTTATACTTACCAAACAACAGATGGCTATAAGAGATTAAATTTTCTTTCAGACAGTAATAAAGCATGCGTTGAACCTAGTGGAGCCATTGGAGCTAACGGACATATGAAGGAGAAACAGAGAACGATGTCGCACAGCAGTGGCAGCGGCAAACACCATCAAAAGAAAAAAGGCAATCATGGCAATCGTAAAAAAAAATAAAAGAAAAAAAGCTTGATACATCGAGCCACAACATTGTCGTTCCACACATAAACACATACTAAAGGGAAGGATTCTTTCTCTTATTAATTTTATAAAATAAAGACAAACTCATGCATGTTTTTCGTGTGTGTACAATAAAGTCAACGAAGATCGGTATTCCCTGCACCAAATGTAATGTAAAACCATAACTCGTGTCCCAAGCCCCCCTTTTCATTAATTAAACATTAAAAACGTGTGTATATCAACATATCTGTGAACAATTATGCGTAAAGTGAGCGATAGATGACGATTTTTTTTATATTATCTTGGAATCGAAAAATATTCAACTTAAAACACTAATTATATAGTGCAATAAACTAAATGTTACTAGATGTATGCGCGTATTTTAAAGTTGGAGCTATTCAACCAAGTTCATTTAATATAAAAAAAATTAATTGAAATAAGATTGCTCATATATACGTATATATATATAGACCGAATTGCTCTGCATTTCCTGATGGGAATATTTTAGTCAAAAAGTGTTAAAAAATAGTTATGTTTACTACAAAATATTATAAGCTATTTTTAAAAGCTGTTATAAAAGAAAAATATTAAAATATGCTAATTCGAAATAATGTTTTATGATAATATTGTATAAAGTAGATTTTAATAATTTATATTTTAAAATTCTTCTATGTACATTCTATTTTCTGATTTTTACATTAATAAACATTTTGTTTCATTAATGAATGTTAATATTTACATGAAATAATCTAAAATCATTTCAAAATTAACATTGATTAATATTTTTCTACAAAATTAAAGGTTTTAAAATTTTTGGACAAACGTAACAAAATTTTTTTATCAGGTTCAGCCGTCCAATTGTTGAAAAAACTAAGAATAGAAAACAATGTATCTCGAGAGCGATGAAAAATCCTGTGTATGTAATTTATAATTGTATCTATTTTTAACACTTATATCAATAGGACAAATGTTTACATGTGGATCTTATACTATTTTCAATTACTATATCGATACTTTCTTTTCACTCTTATAAATAGTATGTAATTGATTTTATAATAATAAATTATTTGGTTCTACAATTAAAAAATATTGGGTTGTTATTATATTCTTTTTCAAGAGTAAATCAATTAACTTCCTTGGTTTTGTTTATTCTAGTAACGTACAATTTATTGAACTTACAATACACTCAATTTTAATTTATATAAAACATAAAACTTATCATAACTGCTATTCATTAATTGTTTTTGACATTACATGTAGTTCATTTCGCATCTTAAGATTCCTGTCGTTTCAAAAATTAGATTACTGAGGTGAATTTCAAATAAAGAATATACTATTTTTGTGGAATTTTTATTTAGCAGTTATGTCTTCATATACGAATAATAGATTTAGCACACAGAAATATCTTTTGTCGTTTGATCGTGTCGAGTGCACGTTGTCATTACTTTTTTGTGTGATTCTTTGCAAGGTTTACAATTGTGACTAAGTAACGTAATGTTCTTAAAACGCACTCATTATTTCTAGCAGCTGTGTATTAATCTATTTTAATGTTGCATTTCGTGTACTCAAGACCAGTTTTGCAAAACAATAAATATACCAATTCTTGTATATCGCTTATACACCTAACCAACTACTAACATTTTTATATTTTTTTTGACATTTTTACATTTTACAAATTTTTTTTTGGATTTTTGTATTTTTTGTTGTCTATTAATCTTGTCAATACTAAAGAGCACATTTATTAGCAAAAACTCTCGTATGTTAATCGATTGGGGATTACCAATGAATAAAGGATATCTTTTACCTTGTATAGTTAGTAAACCTATAAAAAACTAAGCCTAAACACTAAATATGTGCATGGCTGCAGCAATAACAGGAAAATTATAATAAAATAAGTATGTACTTAAAATATGTAAGAATTATAATATAATATTGACAGCATTAATAGCAAGGAATATGGTGTATTGAACTAAAATTGATTACGAATACGTTTTCATTTAAAACAGCGGAATAAAAGTTTGCAAGTTTAAACTTTTTATTACAATGGTTGTAAGTTATTACATTCAAAGATCTATCAAGTGCTGTCCTCATACATCTTAAAAAAATATATATAATACTTCATACACTTTTGCAACTGATTACTGAATATAAAAAAATGTTTTAAATTGTTTGGGATAAAAGTTGAGGTACATTACGGTGTAAAGACAGCGTATGATAATAGTTATGAAAATAGTGAGTAAGATGGGTAAAGTAACGTCAGTAACCAGTTTTAAGTACAGCACAGCCACTTCAGCAGGTCCAAAGAATCATAGATTGCACACTTAGTCATTGAAAACAAAGTCGTAAAGCTCGCACCCTTCTTCAAGTCTTTACAAGAGATTATATAAAGTAAGTATACTAAAAACTAATGTTGCTTCATAATGTTTTAGTGGCCATTTCAACGATATAACGAAAACCTCGGAATATAATGCTATCGATAATTATAATATTTACGCACATTAAACAATTAAAACTTGTATCTTAATTCTTAATAATAAGGTTTATAAGGTCATACCCAATCTGCCACGTAATTAACACCGAGTTTTGTCGATAATAAATTTCCTTAGCAATTCAGAGTTTCGTCCTACCCTGATGTTAGTGGGTGAATAAGGAAACCACTGAATTTCTTTGAATACGTGGGATAAGCTTTTGTGAGCGCTTTATATCTTACGAGATAAATCTTAACATTGTGTTCAAGAGGATGAATCGATCTTCTGAATAGCTGGTTGTACACGATCTACATTTTTAAGCGACTATCTGCCTTTACATCTTTACTCTTAAATTTAACGCTTAGGTTATCGTTTATTTTAAGTTTTGTTTACTCCCGTAATATTGCATTATTATTTGCTTTCATAATATTACTAGCTTTACGAAAAAAGTGTAATAGAAATAAAAATGATTTGAATAAATTGAAATTGAAACTCCAGAAATCGAGAATATTTCTGAAGATTAATTACTGCTTAGCAGATTTCTCATTCCACTGAGGAACTGCAGCATATGGCGCATGCAGCGAAATCAAATATTAAATAATGGTAATTGATGTCATATAACCTTATTATATTCCTGATACTTATTGCACTATTGGTGCATGTGTATATTATGTTTCTTGACGATGATATGAATAAAACCTGCAAAGTAAAAATGATGAAATGAGTAAAAAATAATAATACGTTACAAGGAATTTCTATACCATCAAAATATTTACATATGTTACATACTAAATTAAATGACAATATTCGCATTTAAAATGCCTCCTTGAAAAATATATTTTGAAAATTTTAACAAATAAATTAAGTTATTGTATTCAAACAGATTGTTTTCTCTGTTTTAATAACATACAAAAAATATATTGATGATTAGAAGTTTCACTACCTATGAAAAAGAGTTCAAATAAATACAAAAAGTGACAATAAGCTTAAAATAAAATAATATAAAACAAGAGTGATATTTGTTTTGCTCTACCTATGCGTTAAATTAAAGAGGCCCGAGAGCTGCCCTGCCGATTAGTCAATGGCATAGAGCATGTAGAGATTGCCAGTGTCGCTGCCTGGAGGAACCAGGGGATGATCGGGCGGTAAGACCGAAAAGCCCAGAAACATGAATGTACGAACCAGCATTGCTAGATTGTAGGAAGAAGACAGACAGAGTTTAGACGTGTAACTTGGCTCTTCGTAGTATACTACCTGATCGGCATCGAATAGGGGTATGGTATAGTTGTAGGTACCTCGATCGGTGCGGTCCTTGCGCAGACAGACGACGATGTTAGTGCAATGCAGTGTCTCCTCGGCGTACTCGAGAAGAGAGACGAATCCCTCTTTCGAGCCCTCCGGCAGGAGACAGCTGGGCACCCGAATGTATAGGCAACCTCGCCATACAACGGTCTCCCATTCTACCGATGTACTCTCCGTCAGTTGTAGATTAAAGGTCAAGCGCAATGACTCATTGGTTTTCAATGCTTTCAGTAATTCATCCTCCTGCAAAGGACATTTTTATTCAAATTGTTTCATGAAACGATTTCATTAATTCCATCCAATTCAATTATTGAAAATTCAAATATATGAAAATAATGTGAAGTGTTTTGTGGAATTGAAAAAATAAATCTGGAAATTTAAAATTAATTTTATGTGTTAAGTTGTAATAAATTATTGAAAAATTATAGCTTTATCAGTCTTTGATGAAGCCTTTTGATTCTACAAAAATATCAATGAATGAATAAATAATCTTTTAAAGATTAAATCACTAAGTACTTATCGATACAATTTATTGCAATGTCATTTCTGTTAAGAGAACATCACCAGCAAAGGAATTTATAACTTAATACATTTTTGAATTGCCATTGAGTGAATGTATTTGCACGAATGTCTTATCAACATACTTGCACAATGTGGGAGCTCACAGAGAGCTTACTCTGCTTGATCCCCACGCCGCGGCTCTCTGTGTTGACTGTAGATACAGACAATGCGGCATGGGGCACATCAGGACCACCACAGAGGCCCCACACCCAGCGTTATACAGTAGTGCTGAAGGGCTCTAGACCCTTCTTCCAAAGACTCATCGACACACTTACTGGTCATTTCACTGAAAAAACAATTAACATCGACAATTAATATTTTGACATTTATAAATACCTAGTTTATCTTATTATAAGTTATTAAAATGTTTTTACACCAACAAAGTCTTGTTCATAAACTATGTATCTAGTTAAACGTAATATTTGATATGCTTTTAGTAAATTTAAGGACATTTATTTACAGTAAATCAGATATCATTACAATGTTATTATCTCATAAATCATTTAATCCTACTTATATTGATAACATGAAAGCTTTGTAAATCTTGTCATAGATAACCCATTCTCAACATGATAATAAACTTGGTGGATTTTACTTTTTATTTTTTTTGTCAGATTCATTTCTTATAATATTGTTCTTTCACTGTTCAGAATGAAATATGATCTTAAAAATGTAATATACAATAAATTTTTTTAATAAAATACAAATCAAAACAGAATTTTGTATTCACCTAGGCATTTTTAAAATTTGGTTTGTTATTTCTATCAAAATGTAATAAGAAAGCTATTCACTTTTTGAAATGAAATTAAAATAAACTTAACCTTTATATAAGCAGAAATATATAAATATCAAATTATATTTTTTTATTATGAAAATTAAGATAATTTATACTATTTAAAACTTTTCTAAGCTCTGTTATTCACTTGAATTGCAAGTATTCGACTGAAAAGCTGACAGAGTACACGGATATTCAAACTTATACATTAAGTAACAACACTGAATCCTGTTAGATTTAAGAAGTATGAAAGTCTTCTTATGTATATATTTGAGCACATACACTAACTTAGATAGATTGTTATGTAAACATAGTGATGTATGAGTATGAATTCTTCTATTTATAAGACTAATTTTTATACGAATAAGAAATATTTATTACTTGAAACATTTTGATTCTATATTAAAAGCTACTTAATTGTTAAGAAAAATATTTACATGCATAATAACAAATAAAATATAAATATAAAAGAAAATTTATTTTATTTAATCAGGAAATTAAATATACTTTTTATGTTTATAATTAAAATTATGTTTGTAAATAATATTATTTTTATAGATTAGTATTTTTGTAAATATCTCTTTTATCATTGCACTTTTATTCATATAATAAATTATAATTTTTTTTAAAAGTTATTAATCATACCTTAAATATGGAGCCATATTTTTAACTTAGATCAACTAAAAATATGTTTAAAATTTTATCAATAAATTTATTGAGCTACTGCAATATTGATTAAGAAAAGAATTTCAGACAATAGATTTACTTAATAAGGAATTTGATAGTTAACTGTTAATTGTAGATCTGAGCTCGATTTATAAAGACTCAAGAGAGCTTGTGTTTAGGAGGGGATATTGTCAGATACCTCAGGCGTCATGTGAGTGGGCATTTGGCCAAAGCAGACAAATGTGTTTTCGTCGTTGAGAAATGCTGGCTTTTTCAAGCACAATACATGTGTATTTAGTTAAAAATTTCCCTCTAACAAAAGTAATGGTAACCAACAGCAAGAAACCATCAATCCCAACAAAATCATTTCCTATTTTCACTTTCTAGTTACATAATTCATATTATTCATATAATATAAATATTATGCATATGCACTTTAAAAATTAATTTCATTCAATTTTACTGTCAATTTGTTTTCACCTGAATAATTAAAATGATTATTTGTTATGGTTGATAACAAAAGCTTCAAATTTATGTTTCATAAACAATTAAAAGTAATTAATAAGTTTTATTATATAGATTAAAACATTTGTTTATCTAATATAATTATTTCAATCATCAATTTGCTGAAACTTAACGAAAAAAATTGTATTCATATAAAAAGTAAAAAATATATGTATTCTATTTATTTCATGAGTAAGTATATAGGTAAACAAAACAAATATTTAATTGCTTCTGTCACAAAAATTTTAAGTTTGATAACTGAGAAAAAATACGAATACTTTTGTTAATGATAATCTATTCCAAATTTCTTATCTTATCTGCATACTTAGCCGATATCTCATTTTATTCTACAAAATCAGAACACCAGTTATAAAACAATTTAGTGTTGGTAATTATAATCGTTAACCACATAAAAATTTGATATTTGAGTAAATAAAAAAAAATATGTTCATAAATAGCACAGATTTCGTAATTTTTAATTTTGCTATTAAATGTTGTTCTTTAGAATTAAATGATAAATAAATATTTTATTCATAAGTATAATATTTTTAACCTCCATTCAGGAGATACCTTTGAAAAACCTTTTTTGTCTTAAGAATAAACGAGATCAAGATTACACAATCAGAGTTAATAAAGGAGTCAAACAGTTAATAAAATGTCGTCGTCACTCAACACAGTATAATTCCACAGCTCTAACACCATGTGTGTATATGCATATACGAGTGATCAATTTTAATAAGTCTGTACATCAAATTTTAAAAAGAATAATTCAACACATTCTAATTGAAATGTAGCACAATTGTTTACTACTCTAATATATTTTTTGAGATCTGTGATTGTTAAATGTAAATATAAAATACTTAAAGTAAAGACAATTGAATTTTATAAATTATTGTATAGTTATTTATGTATAGTATGTGAATAGTCATGTAAACATTTAAAAATATTCTAACTTTTTGTTAACATTGAAGTTGCAATTGTAGGATAAGGAATATGAGTCTTAGTGAATTGGTATAGTATATATTTCATGTCAAACTCCTGAACAATTTGTTGCCTTTGTTTTATGATGCAATAACTTATTAAATTAATTTATACTTTGTAATACATCAAGATACAAAAATAGCTTTTCTATATAAATGTAGATTTAACCTTTACTATAATTTAATGCACTTTTAATAAATAAATATCTAATTGTATTACAGAATAAATTCAAATCATTTTGAGTCATTGAATATTTTAAGATTATTGTTTACTTTTATTTATACAAAAAAAAGAAAAGATAAGGCTATTTATAATTTACTTATAAGTAACAAACTAATTGAAAGAATAATAGAGTTATCATATGAGTAGTTATCTACAATTCCAAGATATCAAATAGCTTCTAGTCAGTTAAATAATTTTGAAACTGAATACACAATGTTTATTTTTTATTTACCTATTGATAAAAGCCTAAGCTATTATCATCTTCGATATCAACAACACAAAGTATACTAAATGTGATAAGTCATGCAAATATTTTATTTTTTCCTTAAAATACTTAAAATTTCTACAATTTTCAGATAAAGTAAAAATTTAGGCATAAAGTACGCAGGATGATTGTTTTCCAGTAGAGCTACCAATAAACAATCATTCAAAATTTCGTCCTCTCATTATTAACAGAAAATAAAAGATTAACGTTATGCAGTGCAAAGCATTCGTTTCAGTCGTCCACTCTTCTTATCTCATTTCCAATCGTAACGAGATTTTTTTTCTTATACCCACGTCATAAATCATCACGAGGTTAGCAAACAGAGATCATTAAACTCGTCACGTCATAACGCACCTTATTTTTTTTATAGCCTATCACAGTAGCATGAGAAAAATTATCGAAAATTCTAAATCATGCATCATTAAAACATAAGACGTATAGAACTTTCAAAAAAGGAGCAGAAAAAGTAAATAGAAACCTACGGTACTTTCAACGCCCAGGGAGTGAACAACACATGCATGCATTCACACATAAGTCGCATATAAAGTACGAATGGTAGAAATAAGTTACTGTAGAAATAAAAAAAGTAGATTGTCGACAATGAGTTGATGAGCTCCTCACGAGGCGTAATTGATGACGCTACGACTATTACGACAATTCTGGAATCCCAATATCGAACCATTTAAATAGGCTCAAATTAAAGGGCAAGGCATTTGTAAAGAAACGAGAAAAAACACGCCATCTGAAAGGGAGCATACAAGTTTTCGGAGTTTCAGCTGATTTCCGAGAGAAATTCCACGAAACAAAATGATATTCTCTCTCCTTCTCTCTCACGGAACGAAATGCAAATTACCAAGATGGCGGCATTTCGAGAAAACAAGAGAGAAGGAAGAAGAGTGACGAGGAAGACGCGTAAGTGTATACGTGGGGCGTACGTAAAAGCGAGATAGAGAAAGCCTATAGCGCAAAAGGAAAATGGAGAAGTCTACTAAGGCGCACACTCTTATATCATTAAATGGATACTTACTAATTACTCGAAATTAAACTTGGCATGATTCCGTCCTTTTTACTAGATTCACAATTACTTAAAATAAGAGTAGAGTTAATACTCATGCTTTTTTTTTCGTAAAATCTTGACGGTTTAACGAAGACTGCTCGCGAGGGCAATATGTACTATATGTAGTCAGTCAGCGACAGCTCTTTTCTCTTTGCTTCTGTGCTACGTTCGCAGAAAGAAGTGAATATGTGCTATCTCTCTCTCTCCGCCTCTCTCACTCTACGAAAAATAGTGGTAGTGGGAGAGGAAAAAATCCTCGACAGTACGTCTGCAGTCTGCTGCCTGTCTGTTCTTTGTATAAGTGCGCGCGCGCATTCGTTTTCTCTCTCGCTCTTACTCATACATGGGAAGGTTGTTTTACCCCTCTCTTTTGATATTAGCTGCGCGCGCCTCTTGTTCAGGGTATAGTGATACACAATACAGGCATCCCCATCATGCGATCGTGTGTATATTTATATTTGGGCGAATGCATGATTTTGCTGCCTGTGTGTGTGCGCTCCCGTACAACTACGCCCTTCTCCTTTAGACCTTTACTTTGCAGAATTTGCTGTTATGTTATGTATCTTGTTTTTGCACGTACTTCGTATCGTGTATATGAGGCTGTGAAGTGGCGAAATATCGCATAAATCAAGGAACTCTTCTTATGAGAAAAAAAGAAATTTTTTATTCCATCGTCATGCAGCGAGTTCCAAACAGATAAAACAGCTGGACCTTTAAGTACATGCCATTTAAATAATTCTGTTTTATTTTTAACAAAGCAACAGCGTTTATGCCATTCTTAACAAGTTTTGAAAAAAGCTCTGAAATATCTAGATGTTTTCTTTTACAAATTAAGAAACTTCTTTTTTTGAAAAGCCCATTATTCGTATTCCAGGATTTGTAAAAATTCAAATTAGTGTTTGGCATACAGTTGTTGAATTTTTAACGCCCTCATTGATGCGTATAATTCCATATTAGAAAGAGACCTTTTTAAGTTTCATTACTAAGTTCACATACTTATTTTTATGGTTTCATGTTTATGAAACAGATTACGGGTCTGCAAGCCACGTAATTTAAATTTAGCAGCATATGCTACAGCAGCAGCATACAAATATTTCAAAATTATAATTCAATTTTACGAATTTCCATGGTTTTCCAAAAATAAAGATATATTTGCATAGGTACATACCTATAATAAGAACTTATATTTAAAAAAAAACGTTGTTGCACTTCCGCCAAAATTACAAACATAGAATTTTTTTAAAATAGATATCTTAATATAATATATCGTTAAATAAAAAATAATTATAACTTATTTATAACTTAAAGATTTGTGTAATAAAAGTAATTATTTATCTGAGAAAACATCACATTTTTAACGTTCAAGTAATTATCAATTAACAAATACATTTGCACCAGTCAATAGAGTTTGATTTAAGATAAATATAGGTCAAATAAAACTAGTTAGTTAACCATGTTAAATGTGGAAAACAAAACACCCCTTTGTTATTATAATCTATAGATTTTAATAAAGAATAAAGGAGGATGCTCTCGAGCTTGAAATAAAAAGTAGAGCCTAAGGGTAATGTATGAAATTCACGACATTATTTAGAACATCAAAAGACATTTAACTTAAAAAATATTTGGCCCCCTTACTTGGATTAAGAGAAATTTAATAAAAACTTAATTGAAAATTAGTGAATTGCTATACTTGTCGGTTTCCACTTCCGTGTATTAAGCATAATAGGTATAATAATTATTTTATACTCTAAATGATACTTAGTGTAAGTTTCATACGATGCCCTTACAATTTTATTAAAGGCAGGTATGGGTATCTCATCTATTTTTTCGTGCATAAATACTTACGAATTTAAAGAGCTGTAATATTTACATCAAGGATATATGTATACCTTTTAAAAATATAAAAATATTTTCTTATGCAAGAGCAGTCATCGTTTATAAACAAATCAGAAATATTTTTTATGCATTGGATGCATATTCCGATTCTCTAATCTGTACTCATTAGTAGGTCAAGCATCCAATTGATATAAGTACAATCAGCGATGCTAAAAATGTTACAATAAAATCGTTTCATTCAACTTTATTTTTTTAATTTAATAGATTTTCGGGCCAAGTTCATTCATTTGTATATGCATTTTATGTTATGACTAATCGTGATAATTTAAATACCTGTAGCAAACATGACGATAAAGTTTGATAATTCAGAATTTCAGCGGCTGTTCATTTGATAAAAGAAAAGATAAATATTAAAAGATGACGCGATAAATATTTATATGAAATTAAAATATAGATATTTTCACATAATGTTAAAACCGATTAGAAATAATTTTTTAGAAATCATTTCAATTATGTATCCGTTAAAAGTAAAAAAATATTGCAAGTAAATTTGATAATATATCTGTGCATAAATAATATTATATATACTATTCGATTGGGTTCATACGTTCTTGTACAACTTAAATGGACAAGTGGAGGAGGGTCATAATATTTGAGTTGAACGCTTTGTGTATTCCTTTTGGACCTTGCGGTACTTACTTCCTCCTTGCCTTCGCCTTCTTTTCCACGTATGCGCGCTTCGCTCCGTCTCTCTATTTGCTCTGACTCGCTGCATTGCGCTTGTCTGTTTAATTGAACGCAATGACGTCAGATATATAGTGCCCATTTTAAAAGGAGGCGAGAGCGCAAAACACGTCATACGACTTTTTTAAAATTGCTTCTTGTGCAGTATGCATTCAATTCGATGCTTCATGCATTACTGGCCCAAATGCAGAGTTTATTCTTACCGTTTTATCGCGATGTTTTGCATTTTTGTTTACTGCATGCAAATATAGATTTTTTCTCTTACCTTTGCTGCTACTTTGGTCTGTAAAGTGTTTGGAACATTATCAAAAGTTCTCTTACTCATTCATTTAAATAAAATCAAAAATTCGTTTATTTTTAAATTCAACAAAGCTTTAATATTTTTAAAATAACTTATTTCTCGGTAAAAGGTGTTGTAATTCACGCCTCTGAATTTATCAATAAAATATTGACAAATTATTAAACCTTTTTCATAATGTGTACAGCATATATTTAAACTGTAACTTGAAGTTAGACTTTACAGAGAAATAATTCAAAATTTTAAGTAGTAAATATTAAATTTTTTTCTGTCAAGTAAACAACTATATTAATAAATTTGAAAGCAAAAGGGAAATATTCTTTTAAATAAGAAAGTTGTATAAATAGACTTAGGAAATTTTTTAAGTGATTTTGTAACTTCAAGTAGTACTTTGTTAAAAATTTTATATATTTTTTAATACTTGGTATCAGGCATAAGTTTTTTTGAAAGCTCATGTACGACATGAAAATTTGGTATATAATTTACAAAAGATATTTTCCATTGATTTAATACTAATACTTGGGGAAACAAAGGCTATAAGTGCACGCTTCCCAAATTGATTGTATTTACTAATGATAAGTACAAGTACATTGATAAAGCGAATAAATGAAACAGTTTAACAATTTAATATACGTAAGATTTTAACATTTGGGAATGTCAAGACCACAAGACATATATACTGAAACAAGTGACATTGAGATAATTTAACAGTTTTATCAAATCCTTCACTAAATTTGACCTGAGCTCGAAACTCGTAGCATTACATACGCAATTATAAACCCCTGTATTGTGCGTATTATTATATAAATAATTAAATTATAAATGTAATGGAAATTGGGAAATTAGCGTATTTCATAATCAGTATAACAAATAAATAAGATATAAGATCTATGTTACGAGTTTCATGATAAACTTTGCTCTTTTTGATCTACAAAAACATTAAGTTGGTCAATTATTAGTTCACTGCACCAATAAAGTCGCTCAATATCACTAATTAAATGTAAGTAACTTAACAACATTAAGGCACAGCGGGTCTATGTTCTCATAATCAAAATAGACCTAATTTCTATTTTCTTAAAAATATAAAGTTTTAATTTAACTGTTTAGATTGAAAGAAGCATTGGATTCTGAATACTTCATGGGAATTTGCTGTGCATATTCTCTAGTTCTAAAAACTATTTTATGTAAAATGCATAAATAGATTCTTCAAAATGATATCCAAATAGAAATTAATTTTGATGTTTTAAGTTATTTGTTCAACCGCACATAACCTGGCGTACAAAATCTTCATAATTTATGTTACCCTGTGAATCTTCATGCCCAGTTAAAAGTGTTTCAACTTCTTCATCACTAAGTTTCTCACCTAGAGAATAAATCAAACAAAACTTTTTAGTAACAATTCAATATACTTTTCATTTATTTTTATAAATATTTGTACAATAGATGATTGAAATTTAAAAATTTTGATTTACCAAGAGTTGTCAGCAAGTGTCTGAGTTCAGCTGATGAAATGAAACCGTTTCCATCCTTATCAAAATGCCGTAATCCTTCAATGAAATCATCAGCAGTATCAGAGGTACGTGCTTTGCTAATAGCTTGGTAAATTGGTAAAAATACTTCAAAACTGATTCTTTCATCAGGTTTATGCTGATTCGTGAATTTCTTCACGTCCGACTCAGTAGGGTTCTGACCTAAAGCACGCAGAGCATCTCCGATTTGAGCCACATGAATTTTACCATCTCCGCGACTGTCAAAAAGTTGGAATGCCTCCTGAAATTCTAAAAAAATTGAAAAGGTAGCATTATTACATAGAATTTATTAATTATTTAAAAAAAGAGTTATTGGTTTTCGTAATTTTTTGTTTTGTCAAGAACAGTTTTTAAAGGTGACGCTGTTTTAAAATGAAATTGGGTGATTGGTTTACCATCCATGGATGACATCATCCTATTGGCTAATTCTTGGTAAGTAAACACGTACATTGTGCGTTTAACTTTTAATTACTCTTCAAAAGGAACTATTCAAATTGTGACTAGGCTTTACGTTCTAAGTACACTTTATGCAAAGTAAAACTATAAGTTACCGATGAAGAACAAAAAATCTAGCTTTAATTAACTTGAAACACTTTACACTGAAGCACTACTGTTAATTCGATAAACAAGTAGATCAATGGTTATACAGCAATTATAGCACTGAAAGTTTTGACAGCACTTTATGCATCTCTCACTGCCAAAAGCTGAGCTCGCATTGAGCTGCCAAGGAACCTGTGATACGAGTCAGCCAGCAAAAAGAGTGCAAGAGAAGGACAGAGACAGAAAAAATGGAGAAAAGAGATTCGCTCGCAATCTTGGGCAAGTCTCTCCACGGCGACGTTCACTTTCAAATGACGCACCATAAAAGGCAGTCCCCGATACAAGGGTGAGAGAGAGAGAAAAAGAGAGTAACGTCGCAAAAGGCTCTTTCGCGACGACGACGTTACTCTTGACCTGGATATATCGAAAAAAGGGGGGCCCTCGCAGGCGCGCGTGCAACTCTTTTTCTCTCCGCGGGTATACCCCCCTTTTCTGGCTACTTTGGAATTCCGTTCTCGAAGCTCATTGCTGCTACTGCTCGCATTGCTGTACATACATACTACTCACCGGCCAACTGATCCTCCGTGTACGAAGCCTGTGAACAGAGAAGCGATAAAAGAGCATGAGAGAGTGAGAAGAGCAGCCGGAGACCTCTCGAGAGTTCAACGGACCCTGTCAAGGAGAAAAATTCCAAAGGGAGGAGGACCACTTACCATCGTCTTCTCTTTGTGCTATTCAGATACGATTCGACTCTCTTCGAACTCTTGTGTGTATCGCCGTGTTTTTTTTATTCCTATAACCTTTTTATAACCTTACTGCTGGTAAAGAAGCACACACGCGACGGCTTTTTGGATATGTGCTGCGTGTCACGACAATAATGCTTCTTTCCCCCTGAGACCAAACTATATGGGCGCTGGTTTCTTCGGCGTCATCGGTATATGTGTATTGTTGTGATTCATGCGCACACAGTACCAACTCCGTCTCGCTCTTTTTTCAAGACACGTATATCTATATTGTGCAATGTCAGCGAGATATATTGTTTTCGATTTTCGTTCGAGGAGTCGAGTCTGTTTTTGATTAGTTGCGCGTCGCGCCAAATTCAAATGCACAGTTATTTGCTTCTCGATATAGTAAACGCGTCCGTGATCTATGATTTGCTTAAAGGAGAGCTATAATATTAACTAAGTATTAAGTACTAGGTATTAACAAAAGAACGTACGATTTACTTCCGCAGAACGTTGCTTTCTTAAATTTAAAAGCTTTTTATTTTTTCAATTTTATAGTACTATTGTAATACCTACTTACTTACCATATTTAGAAATTATCTTATTAAAATGAATCAATAACTTCATATAATTCTACTACTTACTACATTAATGTTGAATAAATTTTTTCAAAATCAATCCAAAGTAATTATCATTAGACTTTATTCATAAATAAAATAGTGCTTAGATATTCCATAAAATATAGGTATAGGATTAGTGAAGGAAAATGAATTTGTATTCAATTGTTACAATTAAAAGTACGTGGTTTGTATTTTCAATGAACATATACATCAAACGGAAGGAAAGAGTTAAAATAATTTAAATATCGTTTTGCAAATAACAATATCACAGTAGGACAGACTTTAACATTTGTGATCAACGTAGATATATTTAATTAAATTCGTGTGTTGAAAATTGAATAATTTCGATATATATATGCGTGTACTTAATTACGACTAAATTCGGATTCTCCATTATAATACAAAGGCATTACACAGTGTCGTTATACAAAAAGAAGTTCGTCTTTCCTTACTTCGTATATAGTTGCATTACATGTTTTTTTTCGCTTCATGATTAATCGAGAAGTACATTTTTATATGATGTAAAACCGCTAGAAAATCTTACCTAAATCTTACGTTGTTTCTTTTTTTTTTTGCTTCTTTCTAAATATTTAAAAGCAGATATGTAGAATTTTAATTTGCGCTGATGCATGGTTTATTATAATGTTTTCAACATTTTTTCACTACTCTACAATAGGCTTTTATGTTTTAAACTTCGTTTTTAAGTCATATACTTTGACTAGCAATTTATGAAACAAAGATGGACATTACTTTAATGTAACATGTTTTTAATATTGTACTTAATTCATACATTATATTATCAAAAAATTTTGATTTTAAGGAATATGATTTTATAAACTGTTATTTAACTAATGAATATTTTTAGTTCAAAAAGTCATCATTTATAACTATAATAAATGTTGAACTAAGATTGAATAAGTACAATAATTATATTAATGTAAAAATGGTATTATGTTATTATTGAATATAATAATAACATCTTAAATTATTTTCAGATTTTATTATAAAATAATGTAGTAATTATTATCACATAGTTATATATGGTAAAATAAAAATAACATTTTAATAACAATTAAGTAATATAAATTATTTAGAAAATATTTGACATAAAAATTACACTTCTACAGTTTATAATATATTGTATTGGTAATAACAGTAATTATTTTATCATTATAATTCATTATGTAATAGTTAATTATTGCTTTTACATTGCATATACCTAATTAATGTATTTTATTCGTGTATATACGTATAAAATATGAAAAGTTTGATTATCATTTTGTACGTATGTACGTGCATACCTACTATTTTATACTAGAAAACTGAAAAATTGAATTTCTACATAGAAAATGTTATATAAATAATTTTAATAAGTTTGTTTTAATGATGACTCAATGGAAAATCAGAATAATATGATAATTAAACAATTTAACAACAAATTTCAATTGAACTATTTAGCATCATCAATAGAAAGAGTAATGTCCAACTTTGTTAGCAAAATTGGTATATTAATCATTATTAGATATATAATATTAATTCGTATATATAAAAGAAAATTATAAGTAAACACGTGTTTCGTTCTTTTGAAGTTTGGTATAGAAGTTACAAAAAATTGATTTCCAGATTTCGTGAAATTCTTACGTTAATACGGCTAAATCGATTAAAGATTTGATTTTTCACTGTGAACAAATGCCTACGACGTTATACATAGGTTCATTTTATAAAAATTGGTGTTTGATTTAGCGCTCAAGATACATATTTTTAAGATTTTCTCTTTTATGTAAGTATATTTTATAAGAATGTATTATTTGATTTTTGTTTAAACTTTACCTCACAGCAAACAATCCAATATAGTAAATCAAATTTCTTTCAATAAATTTTATGCATGACGATCAACTACTTATTCTCTATAATGAAATCTATAAATTATATTTGATTAATTATTAATTTACCTTTTGTCTAATGACTAGTTTTTATTAATGGTTATTATGTAACGCGAATATGCAATTTTATTTTTACATTGTTTATATGCACACACACACGCACACACACACACACAC